>CATIWR010167957.1:0-14815 GCA_949677035.1 Omphalea diandra | reverse complement strand
CTTCTTCTAAGGAAAATTGAGCTTCTATTCTGGGCTCGCCATCTTCTCTGCAAAACATTTGTGTATTGTGGCTTGGAAACTTTCTTGCTTGCCTGCTCTCCTTCCACTCACAGATGGAATCATTCTGCATTTTCTTCACTCAGACAAAATCCGTCACTCACCCACCACAACCGCCTTAAAGTTGCCATTTCACAAGAATGGTTGTGGTGGGCTCAATCAATTTATTATGCCATGTGTACCTCTACTGATAATAGGAGGATCAATCATATCTATCTTGCCATGCCTTCCATTTCTGAACTTGTGCTGTCTGAATGGCGAAGCATGCTTAGCAATGACATCTCAGACATCAAACTTTGGATTTAAAACTCTTAAATGTCAACATCTTCATTTACTTCCATCTTGCAACGCTTCTCTACATCCTTATGTGCATCAGCCCATCAAGTATATGCAGGTGTTGTATAATTTAAAAAGAAATCCTGATTTGGCTGATGTACCCATGTTGAGTGGTTATGGATCCAAGGTGATGCATAATTGTTTCCATCTCTCATTCAGTTATATTCTTGTAGGTTTTGCTTTTGTTTATTTTGAGGATGAACGTGATGCTGCTGATGCCATACGTGGACTTGACAACGCACCATTTGGTTATGACAGACGTAGGCTATCAGTGGAGTGGGCTAGGGTATGATGTTTTTCTCAGTTGCATGTAATCTTTTCTACATTTGTGCATATGGATGCTTCAGAATTTGTGATGGCTAAAACTTGTTTTCTGGTTACTGTTCTAGGGTGAACGCGGTCGGCATCATGATGGGTCCAAATCATTGGCAAACCAGAGGCCCACTAAAACTCTTTTTGTAATTAATTTTGATCCTATTCGCACCAGAGTTGACGACATAAAGAGGCACTTTGAACGATATGGAGAGGTTCTTCATGTCAGAATTCGGAGGAACTTTGCCTTTGTGCAGTTTGAGACCCAAGAAGATGCTACAAAAGCCCTTGAGTTTACACACATGAGGTTAGTAGAAGTTTTGCTATTCTGATTGGGTAAACGGCATGTTATGTTTGATCAATTGTATTAATGTTTTATGTGTTTCCACAGCAAAATTTTGGACAGGGTGGTGTCTGTTGAGTATGCTTTGAGGGATGACAGTGAGAAGGGAGACAGATATGATAGCCCTAGAAGAGGAAGTTATCATGGGAGGTCTCCAAGTCCTGCATATCGCAGGCGGCCAAGTCCAGACTATGGCAGAGCTCGCAGCCCAGTGTATGATAGGTACAGTGGCCCAGATTATGACAAGCGCAGGAGTCCTGACTATGGTAGGAATAGGAGCCCTGAGTATGGCAGATATCGCAGGTACATAAACTATTATTTGTTTTTAAAAATTAGTTTTTAGTTATATAAACATTCTCAGTTTTGGTAACTAGTTTTATTCAACAGCCGGTCACCAGTTAGAAGATCAAGAACATGAGGAGCTATAATGGAAGAAGTATGCTAGGTTCTATATGCAAATCTTCGTGTACTTGGTTGCTTGCAACAGCTTTAGTTCTGTCATGTAGAGAGAGTGAAGTTTGGAGTTAGTCCTGTCATTTATTTATGTACAAGGGCTTCATGGATTCTTATGGCTAGTATTTTCGTTTATGAAACATTTCAGCATATTACCATTTCACTCGAGTTTGACCTGAGTATTTCTTTTCCCCGGCTTTGAAGTAGAATAAGCATTACAACGTCCCCTGGAAGTTTGAATTTTATGGCTTGCTGTCATAATCATCATGATAAGTTGGCTCGGGCTGAGCTGGGAATGGAAGCTCAATGTAATGGGGTGTATTCACTACTCAGTCGTGGTTAAAAAACTTTTACTTTGTGAAGGATGAATCTCCTCCAGGAGAGGAAGAGATTCAAGTAATTATGTAGCTACGCATTAAAAATGCATTCTTGTGATGAACCATTCTATCATCTGTAGTTAATAAAAAATAACGAGGCATCCAACTTAATAATGACATGTTATCCGACTTAAGAACGACGAGAAGATGGAAAGTAAAGTATGTGAGAAGATGGGAAGTAAAGTATGTGCAGTATGAATATAGGCATTAAAGTTTCGAGCCCTGAGTTGGTTCGATATTTTGTTTGACAATAATATTTAGTCTGTATGATCGATAGCATGTGTGGTGATGTTATTTATAACTTGTGTGGTAATAATATTTATAGTCTGTGTGGAAAATAAATATGACTCTATGTCATAATAATATCTATAATTTGTGTGACAATAATATTTATAGTCTGTGGGAAGTAAATATGATAGTTTATGTGACAAATGATACTTATAGTCTATGTTGCAAATAACATGTGTGGTTGAAGATGTTAAAGATGGCTTGCTGCTTGGTGGTTGGCATTTGGTTGCGGAAGGCCCATCTAGAATCCTTCGAAGCTGTAAGCATTTTAAATATCACACTGAACAATCAAAGGATTCTTTCTTTTTAAAATATCATAGAAGAGATAATGATTCTCTGATATAGTACAAACGAAGAAACCCTAAGGTGACGATTTCTTCAACTCTTGATCAAGTGCCTTCTCCAGCCAAGCTTCAGCATTCTCCATCATTTCAGGGCTGAGTCTCACCATCAGGATGCAAAATTCTGTTTCATTGAGCGCTCCATCACCATCAAGATCGCCTTCTCTTACCATTGCCTCCGCGTCTTCTTTGTTCATCCCCGCCATGCCAAGAAGTGCTGAATTCCTCCTTAGACTCTCCGATGTGATCAACCCTGTTTGAGAGTCGGCCAGAAGCCGAAACCCGACACATAATTCAGATACAAAGGCATCTACATCTAGCTTATCTGCCATCACGGGTAACAAATCCTCATACTCGCTGCTTGTTGCTGTTTTAGAGCCAAATTGACCTTTCTCCATTTTTTTTTTTTTTTGACGATGAGAGAAGCTTACAAGTTCAATTTTTCTTTTTTTAAATGTGGCACGGGCTTGTAATCTGTTAAGATGGGAGATGTCTATATATAGGAGTTAGGAGCGTCGATAGCTGGAAACTAAATGGTCCCAATTATTTAGGTAGTTTCTGTAGAAATTCAAAAAAGAATTGGAGTGCACAAAAGGACATAGATGTCACACTATGACCTAATGTAAATGGACGGTCTAAAACATGGGTTAGCAGACATGTAGATGAAGATGATTGGTTGTATAGTAAGGGCTATGGTGGTGGTTCGTCTTGGGTGTTGATTATTGTCTTATTTTATTCCTAGTTGAACGGTTTCTAGGAAGGTGACTAAGGAGCAGAATAGACATCTTCATCTGTGTTACTGATGACAAGAGTAGCTTAAATTGTCGGGCATTGCTTCCTTGAAGGTTCCTATTTTCCCTCCCGGTTTATTTGGATTCTTCTATTTTGTTTTCGATCCATTACATCTGCCGTTCTTTCCCCCCCTTTTTGTATGTAATTGAACAAGCGGTAAGAAAAAAATAAGGTCAAGTTCAAAATTTTCCAATTAAGTTGAAGCCTTGAAAAACAAGCATTGAGAATTCCTCTCTCTCTCTCATATGCTAACATTTTAAGATCATCTTAATCTGTTTATTTGTAGTTTCCTCTTCACATGGATTTACATTTGTCTCCATTATCATTTAAAAAAAAAATAAAATTACACAATCTCGTACGAGAGTTATGATTTGTTCTCGAGACACTGTTCATTGCAATTTACAGCTTCATCATAGTGTTCTTAGTAGTAAAAAAATGACCTTTGAAAGGGAGAGGGAGTGACATGGCTTTATAAAGTTCTAGTCGAATTAACTCCCAACTGACAAGTTGATCTCCTCCTTTTCTCTAGCACAATTAATGATGGTCCAATTTTACATAGATGGACTTGTGACTCATCTTTCAAATATTATCGGCCTTGATTTATGACTTCCTTAAAAAAATATATTGAAAAATAAAAATTTACGAGCTTATAAAACTCTAACCCCCTTAACTCCTATTCATGTGAAATTTAATGGATTTATTACAATTACCTCTAAAATTTTCAGTATTATACTAATAATCTGTTTATTTTTCTACGTTACACTAAAATATCTTTAAATTTGATTCCATCAAATAATAACCTTTTTCTATTAAATTTTTTGTTAAATTAATATAAGAATTTATTTTATTATTAATTTTCATTTTTTACCTATATCCATCACTAGAGATGTTAAATGAGTGGGTCGTAATGTGTATAGATAGAGTTATAAATAACTATTTTACTCATTTATAACTCATTTAATATTATATATGGATATTCATATTCATCTACTATTGTATAGGGGTACTCATACTCAATTAATTTCATTTAATTCACACTCATTCATTTACTCAAATAAAATTTAAATTGTTTGAAACTTAATATTTTAATTGAATTAAAAAATTATTATAATTAAGCTACAATTAAATTTAATTTTTAGTATAAAATTCAAATATTAATTTTATTACCAAACAATTAAAATTACTAAAAAAAGATACTTTGTGTTTGTAATATATATATATATATATATTAACCAACGGTTACTTGCAGTCATGTGTGTGTATAAATTTTGCTTTTGAATTTGTTCGTTTAACTTCTACTTCTCCTCTCTTTCTTTTCTACTTGGTATCAAATTCTCTTAAATTTATTCTTTAAACCTTCGGAAATTGCTGCCTGCAGGTTTATTGGTTTTGTTGTATTCTGGAGCTGACTTTGCCAGGCAAACATCACTTCGAGCAACGTGATTATATATATATATATATATATATCAGTACCTGGTTAAACGCACTCAATGACCCTTTTTGTAATATTTTCGGCACCCTTGATTCACCCGAATTTGTTCATAAATGCTGAAATCTTACAGTTCACTTTCATTTTAAAAAAAACAGAATAATATATGATCCCTACGAGACGAGACGTCATTAAGTGCAACTACAAGATAAGCACGCAAATGTCAATGCTACTGCTCATTTAAAATCCTTTTTTTTTCATTTTCCAAGAGCAGCGTCACTACGTAAGCCTTACACTCAATGTGACGTCATCTTTGTCTACCAACGCTAATGGAACAATTGAATCCTCAAAATCCACCTGCCAAGGTCGCAAATTCTTCAACTTCCACTAATCGAACTAAGAAAATAAAGGCGAAATTTTTGAAACCATAACCTGTGAATAAAATATTTCCATATGAATAAAGTAAATTGATTTAGTTTGTTTTTTTCTTTGAAACCATAACCTGTGTACATGGATCAAAACACCTATAATTGTCCATGGAATGCAGTCACTTTACATATGGAGTTCTCTTTGTGTATGTCATTTTGCCTTGATTCATTGGATTGGGATTGGTTCTAGGGACTTGATAGAATGCAAATTAATTAATAATGAGTAAAAAAAAAAAATGTCGTCATCCACTTCAAAATGAGTTTCACTTCTTAAATTGATATAATTTAAAATATAAATTTTTTCTACAGTTGAAAAATATAATAATAATATCATTTAAATCATGTCACTCATCACTATAATTAAAAAAAAATAAAAAAAAGTAATAAGAAAAAATGTATTTAGCATTCTTCTTAAGATATGATATCAATTCAAATATTGTGGGGGAAGTTAATTATTATCAAAGAAGATAAGTTTCAGTTAGCGTAGTAATTACAGGGGATAGTAACGTGGCCTTACCATCAGCTACACAAGATTTTTCAAATGCCCTGCCCAACCAAGAAATCACCAACCGTCACCATAATTTATAAAATGACAGCTACACCGCCAATAAATGGACGTCACGGCAAATGCATAGCGATGTAGCAAATCAATTGTACTGCTACCATGTGAAAACCTCCATGCCAGGTGACTACAGGAAACTTGCACGAAGCTGCCCGCAGACTACTTAAAAAGACAGAGTATTTACCTGTTCTAGTTTATGATTTTCCTGTCGGTAATCGATTGATCACTGGACTATATTAGTCTAAGAGGCACAGTTAATTATTCATGTACAGTGAGGATTAATAATTTATTAAATGTATTCGCCATATAGCGAACAAATTAATTGCTACATATTATTTTTCTTCGACAATCTTAAACTTTTCGAGTACGAATTTGCCTTCTTTGTATTTTTGTGATTCCTCGTACGCTCTCTCGTACTTCCAACCCAGTAACTCCCCGCAATCGGAGCAATAGACGTCAGCAACTGTGTGGAGACCGGTGATCAGCTGCCGATCCTCTTTCCGTCCTACAACAATGTTCATTGCATGGGAGAAGAGAAAGGCTCTGCCATTGCTTGCCTAAAACATATAACTCCACATATATGCATGAGGAACTTAATTAGTATTCAAAACATTTTGCAACTTTAACTTTAGATATAAGATTATTACCTTAATTAGATAAAGATTATGTTTTCAATTAATTTTGCACACTAACACTGATTTAACTACAAAGACAATTTCAATCAAGGAAAAAAAAGGAACTGCAGTTAATCTAAGTTATCTGTATTGATATTAGTGTCGAAAACTGAAGACAAACGTTAAGCAAGTTCACCTGGAAACCCTTAGAGATAATATCATCATGACAGGACACCAGGGTTCGGCACCTATAGCAGCTGTACATCCTTGGTCCAATTGCATCCGCCATTCAGGAATGTGCTATTTCCAGATTAATTGACCAAAACAAAAAGGGATTGTAAGAAGCAACAGAGTTGAGTGCATCATAGGGCAACAACTCAAATAAATTTGACTTTGATTGTTAAACATTTGTGGCCTCAATGATTGAAAATTAGTCTAATGAAAAGGAATCCAAACAAGAAAACTATAGTAAATTGAATAAAGAAATGGAGTTTATAATAACACCATTGGCAAATAATTATTAAGCTCAGGGCTAAAAACCAAAAGCAACACATACACCACCCAAAAAAGAAAGGATGATTAATCATTTAACAAATAACAAGTTGATCCTTGAGACTAATTCTTCCTTTTTCTTAATACTAAGAAAAGAAAAAGGGAAGGAATTGGAGATTAAAAAACGAAAAAAAATGAAATCTCCAACGTAATAATTCTTCTGAACCTACCTTACCTTGTGACTTGTCTGGTTTTCTTTTTCTTTTTCTTTTTTTTCCATAAAAAGTCTTAACTAAAGCTCATCACTGATTAGTTGAAATACCACTTACTATATAGTAAGCAAAATTTCTGTTTTTTTCATGATTTTTTTTTCATTAAATTAGTGAAAAACTCTCATCAGAATGAGTAACTGTCAACTTATGCAATGTTATCATAACAGGAAATACACCAGGGGAAAAAATAAAAATAAAAAACCTCTCGAGCAAATTTCATAACCTTTTTGTTCTGATGGGCTGTTCAGCGCATGAAAAAGCTAACAAAAAATAAAAAAAATAGGGAAGTCCTATTTGCAACTTCTCATTTTCTCCCCCACTCTTTTTTTTTTTTTTAACAACTTTTCTTTATTTAAAATTTTCTTTTCATAACCCATTTTTTCTTTTTTATCTTTTAATTTTTGTAACTCTTTTTTCACAATCATAAAAATTTTTTACAATCCCTTTTCAAGTGCATAACTTTTTTCACCTTAAAATCCTAAAGTCTCATTTAAATTAAAAGATTAAAATTTATAAAGTTTGAAATTCATGAAATTAATAAATCTAGATTTTGATGAATTTTTTATTTCATAAATTTGAAAATTGTAACTTGCTTGTTATGCATATAAAATTTACTTTTATATATCAAATTCATCATTTATTAAAATATGAATTTTGGCCAAATTCTTTATTTTAATAAATGAGAAATTTTATTCAATTTTTTTAAATTTTAAAATTACCTTTGAATTTTATAAATTTTAGACACATAACAAACAAGTTACAATTTTAAAATTTATGAATTAACAAATTCATTAAAATCTAAATTTCTTAATTTCATGGATTTTAAAATTTATAAATTTTAATCTTTCAATCTAAATGAGACTTTAGAATTTCAAGGTAAAAGGAGATTGTGATTGAAAATGAATTATAACAACTTTTCATCATTGGAAAAAAGGATTATAAAAATTAAAAGGTTAAAAAGGAAAAAAAGAAATTGTGAACAAAAATTTAAATAAATAAAGATTATAAAAAAGAAAAAGAGTATGAAAAGAAAATGAAAAATTGTAAAAAAAATTTTCAAAAAAGTAATAATAATAAAAAAAATATTTTTTTTAAGTTCGAAAAATAATTAAAAAAAAATAGTATAAGAACAATTTGAGGCTTAAACATTTAAGCCCAGCCTAGCACAACCTAAAACAAATAAACATCTAAAAGGGTGTTATTACGATATTCAAAAGGAATAAAGACCATTTTAGCTCTTGAACTATTCCAACATATCCAATTGAGCTCAAATTTAACTTTATGACTTTTTAATTCTAAAATTTTCAAAATATAGCTTATTAAGTCCAAATTTTACTTAATTAAAATGCGTCTTTCACACACGCTATTGAAAGGGCATGTGACCTCTTTCTCTGTCTCTTTGTCTCTCTCATCTCTATTCAAAACTTAAAAAATTTCTTCTTCGTCATTTTCTTTTATCAACAACAGTGTCACTGACGACACCATCATGTTTGAGAACAAAACAGATGGAGAACAACACCATCACGATCTCATTTATCTCTTATCTCTTATTCATAAATTGAAAAATCATGATTATCTTCTTATAAAACCTTTTTCATCGTTTTATGGATTGTGATGTTTGCCTCTATGTTCTTGTGGCAACGGAACGTGGTGGACAACGGGTTTATGTTTCACGAAATCAAACAATTTCAAATTTTCCATATCAAGCTTCCATTTGAGATATTGTTGAGTGAGGAAAAAAATGTCAGGATGTGGAAAGGGATGAGCAAAGGGTCATACAAAATTACTTTGTGACAACATCTAAGGCATCACAAAACCAACGATTTGTCAATTGGCTAGTCGAGGTGGGGTGAAATGGATAAGGAGTCTGATATACGAGGAGACTTGTGGTGTGCTAAAGATATTTCTAGAGAATGTGATAAAGAGAAGTTGTGACGTACACTAAATATGACTATCATAAGACTATAGCAACTATGGATATGGTATATACATTGAAGAGGTTAGGTAGGACTTTGTATGGATTTGGTGGTTAAGACTTTTGATTTTCTTAATTGTCATCAAGAAAGAGGCTTGGCAATGGTTGTAAGTAATGTAATGAGGTATGGCTTTTTAAGTGTTATGGTGTAACTTAAAGGTGGATTTGGAATGAAAAATGGTGGTGGTTTTTATTCGTGCTTTAAAAAACAACAAGGAATGTTGAGGGAGAAGAACAATGTAGTAGGTATTATAGTAGATATAGTTGAGTTGTGATGATTAATTTTCTTTTTCATTAGCATTGTCAACTGTGGATTATTATGCATATGTGATTCCAGTGGGATCAAACTAAGGAGTTTCATGTGAAATCCTATTCTTACAATGTCTTGGTTGAATAAAAAATTTGTTGGTCCTTTGAATTTCAACAATTAACTTTGTTTTAATGACTAATTGCTAGATTTATTTTCTCTATTTCAGATTGATGTTGTTGGATTTCTTTTTAAGGCTTCTTATAGTTTCTTTTTATTTTTATTTTTTGGAGATTTAGGGAGTAATGTTGCATAAATCATATTGAGGTTTCAAATTGTGTTTGTTTATTAAGAAATCGAAGTGTGTTTATTTAGGAAAAAATAAAATATCAAAGTTAACAATGGCTATGCTCCATTGTTTTTTTCTTTATTTTTTGTTAAAAATAAATATTTATTCATTTTGTATTTTACTTTGACCGCATGATGTTATAGAATTACTTTTGAAGAATTTTAGGGTTAATTGGCCATAAAGTAAACATTAGATCTAATCAGACACGTCCAGATTTTTCAAGGGTCAAATTCGCCATTAATTCATATTGAAAAATACTGAAACCCTGGCCCTGGGTTTAAATTGCCGATGAACCGAGAATATAAACACCACCATAACCTCAGGGGCGGGCGGTCGGCGGAGGCGAGGCGATCTCAGATTAGTGTACGAAAATGAGTCCATACTTTTGAGTTTAATTGCTGATTACATAAAAATTGATGTTGTTGGCGATGCACGCAGAGGAATGGAATTTTGCCCAAGCTGTGGGGTGTTGTTGCGATACGAGTTGCCAAACATGGGGCAACCATCCAGATTCTACTGCCCTACTTGTCCCTACTTTTGTTCCATAGACACCAGGGTATTCACTTTCATGTATCACTTTGACACTTATTAGCATTCTCAACAATTGTTGAACGTTCATGACACCCATTTTCCTATGTTTTTCAGGTTAAGATAAAGAGAAAGCAACTCCTTGTCAAAAAGGAAATTGAGCCTGTTTTTACCCTTGACGACATGACCAAGGGCGGTTCTGAAACTGAAGGTGCGGTTCTATTTTTATATTGTTTGATGTTCATTAGAGCGTATATGAAGATCTTTTCTCTTACATCGCCTTTTCTTTTTTCCTTTCTACTACAAACTAAAACGTTAAACATTTACTGTTATTTTTCTAATTTCTATTCATATTTGTTGCTCTATTCAGATTTAGAGTAGGAAAAAACTTCTTCATTGCATGTTATTGATGATTTGATTATGAAAACTGCACTCATCAAGTGACGTTAGGGATTAGATTACGAGCACTATTGGCATTGCTATTGCAAAGATCTATAATTGTCGACTAAACTACAACATTTCTAAGTTTTTAGATATTTTTAGCAATTCATAAGAAGTAGCTTAGGTACCTTCTCCAGCTTATTCAATAGCTATCTCCAAAAGCTTTTTTCGAGTCGGTGTTTTGCTCTTAAAACTCAGATGGAAAAAATCTATTGTCAATTAGTAAGGAAGATTTCTTCTATTTTTTTGTCCAAAAGTTGCTATTGGCAATGCCAAACATGCCTTTCAAGTAATGTGCACAATGCATCTTGTACAACAGTTCAAGGATTGTCCTGTTTAACTTGTAGATTTGTGTCATGTGAACCATCTTCCACTATGGATTCGTTACTGTTGGGTTCTCATTTCTCATAGAGAAAGTCAGACTTTATTGTAATGCTTTAGCATGTAAAGACCTCTCATCTATACTAACTTGTGAGTTGGATTTGTGGATAGTTAATTTAAAAACTGTACCAGATCTAGGGGGAATTTTTTTTTTTTTCTCCTCAAATGTCAGAGAATTAAAGTAGTTGTTTGCCAATACCCCTGCTTTGAAATGATTAAAATGCTGATTAGTTGTGCACGAGGCAAATTGTTGCGATTTAGATGCCTGCCTAAATTCTTGCTGTAATGTGGTTTGGGCTGCAAAGGTTGTCAAGCATGCTGCGGGTGAACGGTCATGTGCCAAAATCATTCTGAAATGAAACAGGTATTGATAAGATGTGAGACTTGGTAAAAACTACCCCAATAATGGTTTGGTAATATAGAGTTGCCAGCAGGAATGTACAAACAATTAAAGGATTCCCAAATATCTGGGTAGATTTAAAGACAAGTCGTCAAAGATGTGATTATTTGTTAATGAGTTGAAGCAGTGATTCTTAGGTAATTCAAATGTGTGTATATATTAAGAATTGTGATGATTGTTGACTTCATGTTCTAGGGGCTAAATACTTCTGAATTAGTTTCTTGCTTTTAAGGTTTAATGGAGCCTTTTACACCTTTAAGCAAAACCAGTCCCCTAGCAGTGTGGGGGAAGTCTTGTTCCATTCTGGTATAGGACAAGTTATTCAATACTTTTGGAGCACTTAAAAAGTAGTGCTCCCTCTCCCAGAAAGATATGAGATTCGTTCTCCATACTTTCAGGTGGACCCTATGCATTTATGAGTGCAAGGAGCACTATTTTCAACTTTTTCAAATGCATGAAATAATTTTCGTTGGTGCAAGAAAATTGATAAGGGATTTGGAATTTCCACTATTGTGCATTAAGTAATCTATCAAATGATTGTTTTATTCAGTTGTTGCTCTTGTTGATGTTCCTTCTTTGAAATTTAGCTTTGGAAAAAAAATAATTACTTGCATCATTCTGAATTTTTCATTTTCTTTCTACTTTTCTTCTACTCCTTAGTCTTTCTTCCACATCTTTTTAACGTACATCTTCCCCTATTTCTTGTGGCAGCTACATGTCCACATTGCAACTTTGGGAGGGCCCGTTACCAGCAGATACAGATCAGATCAGCTGATGAGCCGGCTACTACATTTTACTTTTGCTTGAATGAGAAGTGCTCAAAGATGTGGCGGGAGGACTAGATAAATTTTTTGTATGTTATGCACCCCTTGTTTTAACTTTTAAACCTTTCAATTTTGAAAGAGATTTGCACTTCCATGTTCTTATGGTTTTTGAAATTTTTTTTTTTTTTTAATGTTCTGGTTACTCAAATTGCCTAAACTATCAACCACTGTTGTTTTATGTAATGGTTTTATTATTTTAAGGGAAAGTTTTAACTTATTTTCTCGAGATTTCTCTCAGCAAAAGTTTCTAGTTCCTTGCTGGTTTTGTGTCAATCTTTCTTGGTTGTTGCCTTGTGTTGTATGGGCCAGATCATATTCTTATATAATTTGTGTAAAAATAGCCTAATTAACTACCACTTCCTGACTATTGGTCGGATCTTGGATGGCACCAAAGAATGGAAAACAGAATGAAACTTTACGTGGGCTTTCTTTGTTGGGTCCTTAATATCTTTTCGGGTGAGGTGAGGGGTGGGAAGAGAAGGGAAGGGAAAGTTTTTTTAAAGATAGGGGATAGAAGCGGAAGACAAAATGTGAGATTGTGCAACCCCAGTTTCTTGGGACACGGTAGCTAGCTTAGCAAGTTGAAGATTAGATGGCTTTTGACTCCAGCAATGATAAGTGGGGCGCCGTAGAATAGAGGATGGAATTGGAGAACAAGTTAGAGAGTCGGAAAATACCAGCAAATTTGAACATATGGGTACGTACATTCTCAGTTTTTCCAAACAGAATTAAAAAGAAATTACCTCCAATAGCACAGAATAAGTCTAAAAGGATCGGTCTATAAAAGAGCCATGATAAAATAGATACAGGAGAGGATTTAGTTCGCAAAGTGCCAACCAGTAAACAAAAATTAGATAACCTCATTGACAAAACTACTGGAAGTATGAGGAACAAGAAGTGCTCAAGGATTAGATTCTTGATCAATGAACATCCAGCTTCTTCTTTGCCGTCCACCGCTTTCTAGTAGCCTCCAGTGTCTCCTCCTTCATCCTAGTAAGCTCCTGAAACCAATTTTGGTACTGTGCTTCAATTGTGTCAAGCTCCAGCTTTAGCTCCAGATCCAGATATTTTTCAACTTGGCACAGAGATGAAGAATTGCTTGTCAAGCTCATCTCATTGGATGCTCCACTTAACTTGGGAAACGATAACTCAAAACTCTTGGAGGATTCATTCATCTGAATGCATTCTCCAATACTGCTATCATTTCCTGCCAATATGTGATGAAAATATGGATCCCCAAGCTCTGATTCGGAAACATATTCGCCCAAATCTTTAAAGCTGCCATCAGTATTGTAATCATGGAGTTCATATGTTTTATCATTTTTAGAGGTGGCATGTTCAACTAGTATGTCTGAAACAACTGATGCTTGTGATTCTTGATCCTCCATGTTAATCAAACTTGGAGAAGAATAACATCCAAAATGAAAAATACCACTTTCAGTGATATCCCGGGGATTAACTTCATCAACTTGTAAGCTACTTTCTGGAGGAGTTGTGGTGAACATAGTGAAAGCATCATGCTCAAACGATGGCTGAGCAGGAACATTGGTTAACTCTGAATCCCAAAGGGAAGCCATTGCCTTTTCAAGGACTTGGGATTCTGTCTGAATGCTTGTTAATCGGCTTGAGGAATAATCAGATGAGGGCTTCCAACCGGGAAGAAGTTTCATAATCAAGTAATCAATGAACTCTGCTATGAAGGCAACGTCATGGTCTGCCAACTCTAGTTGTTCAGCCATCTCACTTGCCACAGATAGTGCAGTATCACTATCGAGGTAGAAGAGGAAATGAATATTCCTAATCGGGTCTGCAAGTAACCATGATTAGTTCAGGCTGTTAAATAAAGGAAAAAATATCAATGGTCCAATTGCGCATTTGCTTACCAGAAGAATCGGCGATTCTCAACGTCAATGATACAGAACTGTCATCGTTTTTTGTCCCTCTTAACCTGAATTCCTTGTTCTTATGTCCTCTTTGGTATTCCAATACTGGATATTGTGTGCCTTCATTGTTGCTTCCAGCACACGTGCTTACAGAAAGCTGGTTATAGTCAGTATCTATGTCCATGGACAGAGGTTCTGACTTAGGTAAACTTGGAGATTTGGGACACTGGTTTGGTAAGAGCAAGGGATCACGGATTGGTTCTATTGGATTGATCTGAAGTTGAAGGAATGGGTCTTTCAAAAGTTCTTTAGCAGACAATCGTTCTGATGCTGGGACCAGGCATTTCAAAATAAACTCCTTAATTTGTGTATCACTCACTTTAGCAAGGGAAGCAGGTTTAATGCCCTGTTGTAAATGAACATCATAATATCAAAGCAGATATATTAAATATTAACATCAACATATAAGTGTGTAACGAAGATGATTTATGATTAGGTCATGATTCTTGAACTTACTGAGGTAACCTTCTTATAGATTTGAGCTGGATTTTTACATTCACTATATGGGTACTCAAAAGTAACCATTTCTAACATGCACATCCCAAAAGAATATATGTCAACAAGTTCATTGTATTCCTCTTCATAAAGTTCTGGAGCCATAAATTCAGGAGTTCCTGATGTGAAAAGAAGG
>CATIWR010167937.1:0-57356 GCA_949677035.1 Omphalea diandra | reverse complement strand
CAAGTAAATGTTTGATTGTGTGTAGGATGGATAAAACCTATATGCATATGTATTTTGAACATGAATGATATGAGTTATGTAAATGAATATGGTTGTTACAGTTATTGGTATCAGAGCTCAAATGAAAATGGTCGTTACATATAAAAAGGAAACTTGTGTCTCTTCAAAAGGAAAAGAAATCCCCCTAATATTCCATTACGATGTTGCTATCAAGGAGGTGTATAACTATGCGCCTATTGAGACACATCCATATGCATCTTTAATGTTCTGCAGCTACCCTAAGTCTTTAATGTCCATGATTATGTGAATTGGTCATGTGTCTTCCTTACAATATGCCCTCTTTGCTCTCTTATGGCACATGGCTATGTGTCCATTGCACACGATCGTGCATTTCTTCCTTTTGTTCATTACTTTGGTTTTCTTCACTTTTTACCTATAAAACACCATTTTCCTTTATTAGGCCTATAATTATGTCAAATTCAATGGGAATGCATGGATTTTAAGATGAATATACTATAAAAATAAGATAATTAATCTACTAAATAATAACATGGCACACACACCATAGCGATAAATGAGGTTTTTCTTAATGAATTGTACCATTTGTTTTACCCCCAGCTTATTAAAGGTTGTAGCCTTTACCCACTTCAAAAAGTAATCCACTACTAAGACAATACACCTATGCCCTCTTGTCAAAGTAGATCTGATATCTTCGATTACATTGATGCCCTATACTATAAATGGCCAAGGTGAGGTTAGATTCTGTAACTCAATTAGTGGTAAATGACTGAGGTTACCATGGACCCAACATTTGTGACAGCCTTGAATCTTCCAAATATAGCCATGTTTTATTGTAGACCAGCAATATCCCAATCTCAAAATTTTCTTTGCCAACACTTTCCCATTCATATATGGACCACAAACTCCCATGTGCACCTCCTTCATGACCCTACTGGCCTCTTCCTCTGGCATACATCGTAAATGGACTCTATCAAGCATTCTTTTAACGTACACTGTAAATTATAAAGACAACCTTCAAATCGCATCCATACCTTTCTTCTTGGCCTCTTAAGTATATTTACTGTGCTCCAAGTACCTTTGTAAATCAAAATACTAAGGACAATTCTCCACTGACACATGCATCACCCCTTTATCCATATAACACAGTGCCCAAGCTTGAAGTGTGATTAATAGCTTTATGGGCATCACCTCCAACCCATCCTAGATAAAGACTAGAGTGGCTAAGGCATTAACCATTGCTTTTTTTTTTTTCTCTCAGTAGATGATGAAAGGGACCCATAGAAATAATGTACAAATCCATTTACTTGTATTAAATATGGGCCCAAACATTCTTCTTTTAGTTACCAATCATCTATTGCCTGTGAAATGACTAGCAGCGAGTCCTTAAACACCTTTGTCATTTTAACCCTTATTTACTTTGAGAGTTCAAGTCTGAGTGCACATATTTCATGGTCAACCATGTTGTTGGTCACCTTGTAGTCTAGCTTCTTAACTATAAGGAAGAGATTTCCTTCTAGCAAAATTAGAATTATCCCTACACTCGATCATTTCTTATTTATAGCTTTGTCGAAGTATGCTCTCCATCCCTTAGATTCAATCGCTCTTAACCCTTCACTTGGGAATTGGGAAAGCTCAAATTCTCCTTCTTCAAGAAGTTATTGTGCCAAATACTCTAAGATTGCCCATCCTTTGATTTCTTTGTTGATTACATACTTAAACCTTAATTCAATCAATAGGATTAACCACTTTTAATCACTTTGCTAACTTTCCCTTCAAGAAAAGGGCTTTGTGTAAGTACTTAATCAGACTAAGATTTAAAATCACTTTTATAAAATATGACTAGAAATAATATCTCAATTTCTTCATCACCCAAAAAAATATACACAAGTCTTCTCCACCTAGTTATACTTCACTTCATAAGATAACAACTCCTTACTGAGATAGTACATTGCATGTTCATTCTCTGTTTCATTTTATTGAGCTAACATTGTACCAAAAGAGCTATCTTTTACTATCAAATACAAAATTAGTGGTTTTCTAGGCTTTAATGGCTTCAGTACTTGCAGGTTAGTCAAATATTCTTTTATTCTCTTGAAGGCATTTTGATACTATTAATTCCACTTCACCAGTTAATCCATCATTAACAACTTGAAGATCGATTCACAGATAGGAGTTAAACTTGCTATGAACCAACTAATATATTGCAAACGACCTTGACAACGTCAGACCTCCTTCTCTATCTTGGGTACGGGCATAACTTGAATTGCCTTTACCTTATCCAAATCCACTTTGATACCCTTTGTATCGACCATATGTACTAACGACTTACCGAAGGTGGCCCTAAACACACACTTTTTCATATTCAACCTTAAGATATACTTATCGACTCTTTTCAAAAACTTTTTTAAAGCTTAAAGTGTCTTTCCCTTATTTCAACTTCAGTATTATGTCATCTATGTACACCTCTACCTTTTTGTGGATTAAAATATATAATAAGGCAATCATCATTCACTGGTATGTCACTCTCATATTCTTTAATCCAAATGGTATCACCTTATAGCAATACGACCCCTATTTTATGATAAAAGTCATTTTTACCTTATCTATGATGGCCATGAAAATCTAATTGTACCTAGAGAACCTATCCATAAAAGAATACATAATGCAGGATGTGACACTATCAACTAATACATCAATATCTGGCAAAGGAAAGTGATCCTTTGGGCATGCTTTATTTAGATCCCTATATTCAACACACATCCTTACTTATAAATCCTTCTTTCATACTGGCACTATATTGGGTAGCCATTCTTCTTTAATTGTTTCACAATAGGTTTTTCATCCTTTTTCTCCTCTATAATAAGTTCATCTATCTTTTTCTTAACCTTTGGTTCCTTGGGGGGGCCTTCATGTCAAGGTAGCACTTCCTACTTCAAGTTACATTGGTTCATTCATCTAGTTTCTTTCTCTTTAACCTCTCCTCCCATAGCTAAATCACTCTCTTCATTTGCACCTCTTTTGTCTCCTCATATGAGCTTTTCTAAGGGTTAATAGTGTAAACAATCATGGCCTCTTTTAAGACCTCTTTAATAGTAGCAATAACAACTTCCTCAGAAATTTTAGAATCTATCATAAATGTCCCCTATTTTGGGGGAGGAACACTATAATAGTTTGGGAAAGGGTTCCCTGGATGTTGGGCCTTTTAGAATTCAACAAAATGATCATCATGTATCGATGAGATCTTGAATTTTATGTCTTATTCTATAGCAATCATTAGTGTTGTGACCTACTCCTTGATAAAAAAAAAAAAAAACAATAGCCATTAGTGTCATAGACCCTAGGCAGTGGATTAGAAGGTGGTCTAGTTGCTAGAGGCTTCCTTATTCCCCTCTTATACAACCTCTCAAATGCCTTGGATAGACACATTCCTAAATAAGTGAACTGTCATAGCGACCTTACTGCATTGACATTGGCCATCTTACTCGCTTCGGTGTGAGGCTAAGACTAAGAAGGAGCACTTTTTCTTCTCCCATATTATCTTTTTGACTCATATTCCAACTCTTAGGCCTGCAAACCGGATTTTCAAAGGTCTTTAAAGTTCTTGACCAACATTCTCTTAGTTCTTAAGCTAATATTAGGTAGAGTACCTCTATGACTTGTTCTCTCTCCTTAGCTTTGTGGTCGCCTTTAAAGTCGTCTTCTTCCATCTCTTGATGTAACTATTATAGTTTTCACCAATTTTCTACTTCAAAAACTCAAAGTCTTACAACATGACCTATATATCTAACTTAAGCATAGTGCTTCGTAAAAGCTTTCATTAATTCCTTTCAATTTTTTTTTACAATATTTGGCTGGTTGAAGTATCATGTCTTTGCAGACCCTTCGAAAGATAACTCAAAGAGCTCAAACATAATGTCTATTAGGACTCGCCATCATGATTAGTATGAGCAGATATGGTTCTTTACATTTTGGGTTCCTATGAATTTTGCGAGCTTAGGCATTCAAAAATTAGCTAGAAGCCTCTAAGGCTTATGAGCAAAGAATTCCCCAATGTTTGTTCCCTTCTATAGACTTTTAACACCCAAAGTCTTCTATATTTTCTCTAACTATTTGGCAAAGTCATCAAATCTAGAGCTCTCTTTCTCATTCTTAATGGGTTTGCCTGGGACAATAGTTGTACTTCCTTCTTTCTTGGTAAGCTTGCTCTCATAATGATCTTTCATCCCAATAGATCATTATCAATCACTATAGGATGGGGCACCTTCATTGGTGCTTTCCCTTTTTCAGTTCTATTAAAAAAGGTCTCCCCCCTTTTTTAGAATCTCATTGACATGCTTATTCACCTCCTCGACAATCCTTTCTTCCATCTTACGATTGAAGTCGACCATCATTTTTTCTAAGGCCTCGAGTGGTATGGTTGTCTCCATGATTGGGTTGACTTTTCAACTTGAACTTAGTGTTTTACACTTTCTAGTAAGTCAATTGTCCCTTCTTTTCCATGAAGGTTCAGAGGGAGCTATGATGGTTGCAAGACAAAGTTTATTTGTATGATGCATGAACAGGTATTCAATGCATATATGCATGTTTTGCATAAAATCACTTTTCAAAAGATCCTTTCAACCATATTCCTGCGACACACAAGGTTTATAATGGCTCTTTCCTAGGTGAACTCTCATTCTTATACCATCATGGGGCAAAAAATTATTTTATAGGGTCACCGTAGACTAAGAAGAGTTTGAAAGAACATATACACAAAAGGAATATGTACAAGAAAGGAAAGGTATCCCTTTAAAGTGATAGGGATGTACATAGAAAGTATTTACATGGTGGGAAAAGAGATACATAAGTATTTACTTATAGGGGGGTTACATCAATAGTGGTAAGGTGACATTTGTACTTACATTAGGGATGCCTAACCATGTTCCTTAAGGACTTTCACTCTCCTTTAAAGAAGAAATGTAAACAAGTGGGTGCCCTATTCTAAGGTACTATTGGCTCGTACATGCGTTTAATAGTTAAGAGAGTTGTTATAGTTGATGGCTCCCATAAGCTTGGGGGACAATTGTCATAATCCTTTATTTGGCATATTGATAGTACTAGGCTTATAAGTGGTGAATCTTCCTCACAATCTCCTAAGCCCAAATGGAGCTTAAGTCTCAAGTTTGGAGAACCTTCGATTTGTCTAAGGTACTTGCAATAAAGTGTTGAGGCTATATGAATGTAATGAAATTAATCAATAACAAGTTTAAACATTTAAAAGTGAACTAAACATTAAACATAAAGTCAATTTTGAGTCCCTAGTAGAGTCACCATTGCGAGTGCCTCAAGTTTCGCTTGAACTAGTAGAATCTTGCATATGAGTCTAACCTTTTATCGATCAATGAGGGATTAAGAGGACAAAGGTATATACATGGTTAATGACCCCAAGATATGATACATGTTTGGACTAACAAGGGATCCAATTAGGCTTTGCATAATTCAAAGCCTTAAGTCCAATGTGAAGGTCATCGAGAGACCAAACACGAGATAATACATTGGTACTTCCATAGGAAATGTGCAGTCATCACCTAACTTTGGTCAAGACAAGAATCCAGGATAGACAGAATCTAAACCTAATATAAGTCAATTAGAATACCTATTTCATCTTCACCCCATTAGTGATTGGGTTTGAAATTAGTGTATGGCTTAAGGAAGAGGTTAGGAACCCCTAAGCTGCCTGGATATTGGGATCGGGCCTTAGAGCATCTTTGGTTCACTTAACATTTTAACCAAGTTATTGATTAGTCTGATTAATGATCCTAAGCATTCTTCTAATCTAATCAGGCTAATTAAATCATTCCATTAATCCAAAGGGAAGCGAAGTCATGTGTCATGGTATAGGGATCATCATGTATATCCATACATTCATTCAAGCATAATCATCTCAAAGGGAGAGCAAGTTATACATCATGGTATAGGGATTGCCATACATCTCATCATCCAAACATAATATGCACACAACATCATTCATGATAATCAAAGATGATCATTGAGGCCATCATTCATGGTCTAACTTAAGTCGAACACCTACACTATAAAAAAAATGCATAAGTTAGTTACTAAAATAGATAAAAACAAATCAAAGAATCAAATAAAGTCATTAATCATCTTACCATATTTCCATAGTCAAGGTACCTAAATGTGTATCTAAGTCATAATAACACATCTTAACATCACATAAAAAAAATGAAAATAACAAGCAAACATAAAGATATGAATTATGAAGCATAAAGAAACATAGACCTGAAATGTAAACACTTTAGAGGATGTTCAATGGCCTAAGGTAAAGATGGTTAAAAAGGAATCTTAGGGATATGAAACCTTCCTCTTTATAGCTCTCAAAGAGCATGACATCCATAGGCACCTCTAACCATGAAAGAGGTTAGAATGCCATCTATAAAAGGGGAAATCACAAGGACAAAACAAGCTAATAGCATTCCTAGAAATAACTATGATTATGATGAGACTCCTAAGATCTCAAGAAACCTAAGTTCATCACTTGGTAATTGCCACATCTTGTTGGCCTTTGTGCACCAAGAAGGGGGGTTGAATTGGTGAAAAATTTAAATTTTGGAAGGAAGGTTTGTTATGCAAAAAATAGAAGAACTAGAAGAAGAACAAAATACATAATAATTTATAATAGTTCGAATATTAACCAACCCTACATTTACTCCTAAATTCTTTCAATTGGGTGTTCCTCTAATATCAAATGGTGTTTTAAAAATTCATAACAAACTTTACAACTTATGTTTTACAAAGGCTCACACACAACCTTACTAGTATTTCCCAAGGCTAGCACTAAACCTAAATAAGAATTTTCTATTAGCTCACTCTCAAACCCAATCCCAAAGGATTTTTGAAACTCACACCAAACTTCTTATAACTTAATAACAAAGAGTAATGAAGAGAGAGAAAGTTGAGAAATAAATTTATAAGAGTTTTGCCTTAGTAAATTCTATTCTCTCTCATTTATGTCCATTTGGTAGATAATTTATAGGTTATTCTCACCAAATAGACATTAGAAACAAAACTATCTCATAATCTCCAATGGTATTTGGGAAAATCTTGCATTTAATTCTTGTCAAACATAGGTTGCGATTGAGATGTCCATGTCGCGATCATTACTCATGTTTCACTCTCAAATTTACCATGTCGCAATCGAGATCTTTATCTATGTCTAACAGCTAGTACATGTGGTAGTACGAGATTTGATCTTCATCAAACTATATGTTGGAAACCCTTTTTGTGCTTTAATGATCTTGATCGTGAGACTTTTGTAGTGGTTGAGACACATGGAACACGAACTGGACTTTTGGTTTTTAAAAATGTAACACAGTCTCTACACATGTGTAACGGTTATGACATTTATATATGCAAATAGCTAATTATGCACGTGGTAGACTTTGGTTGGTCAACAGAAGTTTATTAAGGAAGGTTTGAATGTTGTAGTCAAAACATCTACCTCGATAGCCAGCATAAAACCAAATGTCCAAAAACTCTCCAAGTTTTGCTATCATCGTGGTCAAGATTTATAATTAGCAGTCACAACTTATAAACCAAGTTTAGTTTTCTTCTCTATTCAACTTCCAATGATATTCTAACTTTATATCTGTCATCATAACACTTAAAGAAGATTATTAGTACATTTCAATCGATTTTATCAAGATCAAAAGAGAGTTTTGACATAGGTTTGACCAACTTAGCCCAAAAATCTCCCATTTTTTGATTTTGATAACCTAGATTGAATATGCAAAGTATAAAGGATGTATAAGTGTATTCTTAAATGTGTGAAGGATTATAAATTCTATTGAAAGGATAAAATCCCCTTAATTCATCAAAGTAGTTAAAGACTTTAAGGCAAAAAAAAAAAAAAAGTAGAATAAAATGCTTTCATAAAGTTGAAATGGTTGAAATGCTCCCTTCAATTTATACTCCCCCTCAACTAATTACATGTAATCTCTCCTCCTTTGTCAAGATCAAAAAGAGAGGAAAGTTAAGTATAATGATAAGGATGATAATAAGGATAATTATAATGATATGATAGTGATCAAATGAGAATTAGGGTAACATAATTAGAATTTTTACTAAAGAAAGAACACCATTCATCAAACTAAACTTTCATTGATCAACCATAAAAAGAACTTACTTCAAACTTTCATTAAAAAAAACATAGATATATAACACAATTCATACAAATAAATATGTTTGATCACAATAAATATGTTTGATCACACAATTAGGCCAAAACAAAAAAACAAAGATTAAATAAAAATAGAAGATGAAACAAGACAAAACAAATAGAACTAGAATGTAAGAGAAGAGTCACTGTCATCCGCTTCAAGCTCTGTAGTATCTCTTCCTTCTTCTTCATTACCTCCTCCTTGGACTTCATCTCCTTATTCTTCTTTGTCATCCTCTTCCTCTTAAGTGTCTTCCCATTCATGAAAGTCAGGAAGATGGCAAGGGATAACACCAACTTTCTCTTAAAAATCAACCAATTCACTATGAAGCTAAGAGAGAAGAAAATATCTCTTTTTGAGCATTCTCATCACTTTATTATTCTTTTGGTTGATGAAAGAAATTGAGATTTGTTGGAGGAAGATTTAGAGGATGAGGCCTCAGCTTTACCCTTACCATTGATGTCTTGAGTAAGTTCTTCTTGAGGTTAAACTCCTTTACCTTCTTCAATGACAAGTCTCTTTCTTTTTGAGGCATGTGAGACTTCTTGAATCTTTACGTTTTATGCCCCAAGTAGATATTTATAGGTTTTGGGAAGCATTGGCATTAAATAAATAGGTGAGGTAAAAAAAGTTTTTGCTTACATCATAGGAAGGGGTGATTGTAATAAGAGATTCTTCAATTTGAGGAGTTAAAGCCACTACTTCCTTATAAAGAGCAGTCATATGAAATGGAAGGAGAATTTGGGACTTGTTTGGCTTGCTCATGTGTACTAATTGTTCAATGAGAAGCCTACTAATTTAGATAGATACTTTGATAATTAGGCAATAAAGAAGGGTTAGGTCTTTTTGGGATACTTTCTCATTGCCATCACCTCTTGCATTCAAGGAGAAAGTGATGATCCTATGAAGAATCTAATGAAACAAGGTTTTGATGTTTTTGGCTAATTCTTAATGGAAATTTCTTTCCAAAAATTAGAGTAAATGAAGTCAATATAAGAAAAATTAAAAGGGTCTTAGTCATTTAGAGGGAGTTTGAAGAGAGAAAAAAATTGAGGGGAAGAAATGGAGTACTCTTCGCTAAAACATTTAAACACTAAACCATACATACCTAGTTCAAAGGCAACATCCTTGTGAATACATATTGTGCACATCAATTCTCTTGTAACCACTTCATATCTAGGTTCATTTTGACAGATCATATCAATCTAACCTAAGTCAATTAGAAAATTTCGAATTTCTTTATCAAGATGAAGAGTAACTAGCATGAAATCTGAAGGAATTTTGTTAGATTGAATCACCTTTTTCTTGTTTGCCTCATAATGGTCTTTTTCTTCCTTGGTGACACCTTTTATCTTATATAAAGGAAGTAAGGGTCTTGAAGGAAGGAAAGAGGTTTGGGCTATGATCTTTCCTTTCTTTGATCTTATGAACCATTTAGGGCCCACTGAAGATGATGGAATAGGATAAAGAAGGGATGAAGATAGAAGATGAAGAGATGAATGAGAATTTAGAAGTTTGAAGAAAGAAAATTATTGTAAAGTGGTGATAGTGGTTTAAAAGGGGTTTAAATGGGTAGTAGAGGGGTTTAGAGAAGTAAAAAAAAAAAAAAAAGGTCTGAAATGCAATAAATGAAGAGAATGCAACATTTAAGGGTCATGACAGTTATTACCTAGTGGTTACATGTGGTCGCGATCACTACACACATGTCGCAATCACTACATCAAAAAAATATGAGTAACAACTATAAAACCCTTGGGAAAGAATGAAGTAATAGTCATGAATTTTGAAATTCAAAAGATGTCAAGGTCATGACCTAGGAATTTTGAAAAATCAAACCTGCCTTGTACATTAGGAATGCGACTCTAGGTTTCGATTATGACTTTGAAAACCCTTTTGGAAAACACTTAAAAATCAGTTTGAACACATTTGGCCTAACCTTGTTGTGAACAAACTAATATTATGATGATTAATTCAAGCAATTTAGCATAAAAAGCATGATTGCACTATGAATTAACATATCTACAACATCTAACATAACAAGTTATCATGTTATGGATAATAATACAAAATAATCAATTAATATTGACAAGTAAAATAGGATACACAAAGTGAGATCAATTTTCACCCTACAAAGCTTCCATCTAGCCCTCCCAGTTTCCTCTTGATGAAGTTCATTCTTTCTTCATTGAGGGGTTTGCTGAAAATATCCACAAGTTAGTGATTGGCATCAATAAATTCTAACACCATATTACCATATTAGACATGATCTCCAAGAAAAGGATATCTAATATTAATATGCTTGCTTTTTAAATGTTAGATGGGATTCTTATAAAGATTTATTGCACTTGTTTTGCCATATTTGATAGGAATGTGATCAACATCTTTGTCATAATCCTAGAGTTATTACTTCATCTAAAGAACATGGGTGCAACAATAACCCACTGCTAGATACTCCGCTTCGATGGTGGATAAGGCAATTAAAACTTGTTTCTTGCTAAATCAAGAAACTAAACATTCACTTATGAATTTGCAAGTTCTAGAAGTGCTCTTTCTGTCCATTAAACTATCAACATAATCAACATCCAAACCAAAAAGACTAAATGATGAATTCCTAAGATACCAAAGTCCTAAATGTAATATGCCATGCAAATATTTAAGAATTCTTTTAATGAAATGGAAATGTGATTCCTTAGGGCAAGATTGGAATCTAGGACATAAGCAAACACTAAACATGATATTGGATCTAAAAGTGGTAAGATAAAGGAGAGAGCCAATTATACCTCTATACTTCTTTTCATCACTGTGCTTGCCCAATTCATCTTTGTTATATTTGACAGTTGCACTCATTAAGGTCTTAGCTTCCTTACATCAATTCATGCCAAACCTTTTAAGTAGATCCTTTGTGTACTTGGCTTAGTTAATGAAGATGACCTATTTAGTTTGCTTATTTTAAAGACCACGAAAGAACTTGAGTTCACCCATCATGCTCATCTCAAATTCTTTATTCATACACTTAGCAAATTCTACATAAAGAGATTTATTAGTAGCACCATATATAATGTCATCAACATATATTTATATAATGAGTATATCATTGCTATGCTTTTTCACATATAACATAGTATCAACCATGCTTTTTCAAAATCATTTTGTAAAAAAAATGAACTAAGCCTTTCATACCAAGCTCTTGGAGCTTGTTTCAAACAATATAAGGTTTTGGTTATTTTAAAAACATGATTTGGAAAATCATGGGACTCAAAAATCGAAGGTTGTTCAACATAAACTTCCTCCTCAATGAGACCATTTAAAAATGCACTCTTCACATCCATTTTAAAAAGCTTAAGTTCATGTGGCATGAAAATGCTAAAAGAATCTTAATGGCCTCTAATCTTACTGCAAAGGCAAAGTTTTCATCATAATCAATGTCTTCCTCTTGGTTGTGACCTTTAGCAATCAATCTAACTTTGTTTTTTTATAATGAAACACTATTCATCTAACTTATTCCCAAACACCCATTAAAACCTACAATCGGGTGTTCTTTAGGCCTAGGAATAAGTTCCTAACTTTGTTTCTCTCAAATTGGTTGAGTTTCTCTTACATAGTAATCACCAAACTCTCATCATCAAGAGCCAAATCAATTGATTTTAGCTCAATTTGAGAAACAAAAGCAAGATTATTATTTAAAGCATGCAATTAAACTTTAGTACTTACTCCCTTTGATGTTTAACTAATGATAAGATCTTTTTGGTGATTCTTGGAGTATTTCTAATCCTTGGGGAGCCCTTGATCTTGGTTTTACTCTTATTGAGGTTGAGGCTCTTCAACTTCTTATTTTGGCCCATTATCATCAAGGTCAATTGCAATTTCCTTAGGAGTTGAATCAAATTTTATCTTCTCAAAGTCACCAATAAGATCTTCCACAAAAGAACCTTTCCTAATATCAAGTTCACTATACTCAATAAATAAAACATTCATAAACTCTATAACTACCATAGTCTTTTTGTTAAGGACTACATATGCTTTTGTTAGTGGTGGAATAACCTAGAAAGATACCCTCATCGATTTTTTATGTAAATTTTCCAAGGTTGCCTTTGGTATTAAGGATGTAGCATTTGTAACCAACCACTCTAAGATATGAAAGCTGGGGTTTTCTATCATTCCATAGCTCATAAGAAGTTTTGTTTAGAATGTGTCTTTTGAAAACATAATTAGTAATAAAACATGAAGTATTGATGGCTTCAGCCTAAAAGTAATTTGGCAAGAATACTCATTGAGCATAATTCTAGCCATCTCTACCCATGTTCTATTTTTTCTCTCTACAACACCATTTTGTCGTGGTGTTCTAGGTGTAGAAAAGTTATAAGAAATACCATTCCCCAAATAATAATTTTCAAAAGATTCATTTTGAAATTCCTTTCCATGGTCACTTTTAATAAAATAAATGAAGTAACCTTTTTCATTTTGAATACTTTTAACAAAACTTTGGAAAGCATCAAAATTATCACTCTTATGAATAAGGAAGGATACCAAAGTAAACCTAGAGTAGTTAACAACTAGGACAAATGCATAATGCTTTCTACAAAGATTAGCATTCCTAGTTGGTCCAATAAAGTCTATGTGGATGAGTTAAAGAGACCTAGAGGTACTTCGAACATTTATTGCCTTGTAGGATACTTGGTTTTGCTTCCTCATTTGACAAGGTCCACATGTCTCGTCCTTTGTAAACTTGAGCTTTGGAAGACCTTCGACTGGCTTTCCTTTTAATAACTTTGAAAAAGCTCTAAGCTAGCATGACCAAGTCACTTACAAAATCATTTAAGCTTTTAAATTCATCATGAAGTTTTGAAACTTGTAAGTTTTCATTTAAGATTTGTATTTATCACAACTTAAGGTTAGAGATTTAAAAAGCTCATCATCCACATCATCTAAGTCCTTATAATCATGAAATAATGTCAACAAGTACTTACCTCATTGGAGGAGTCCTGTTAAGCCATGAAGCAAAGGTTGACAACTCTTCATCTTATTCTTCCTCACTTGAGCTATCATCTCATGTAGCCTTAAAGCTCTTCTTCTTCTCCTTGTCCCACTTTTCTTCTTCTTGAGCTTGGGACATTCAGATTTAATATGACTTTATTTTCCATATTCATAACAAGTCACTTCATTTTTCTTGTCTTTAAAATTAAAAGATACTCTTTTAAAGTTCATCTAACCTTTTCTTCCCTTTATGAGCTCATTGGTCCTCATTGAGAGCATGGCTAGCTTGTCTTCCTCCTTCTCACTTTCATCACTATCACTAAAGGCAACTTCAACTTCCTTATCTTTGCTTGAAGATTTAAGCGTAAGAGTCTTTTTTTTTCCTACTTTTTAATTTTTATTTCCTTATCCTCTCATTTTCTTCATCTCCTTATCCTTCTTTAAGGCTAGCTCATAAGTAAGTAGCTTATTAATAAGGACATCTGTTTGCACCTTTCTAATCTTTGATTTGGATTCTTGTATACTATAAACTCTAGCACCAAACTTTTTAAGAGGGAGAGATTTGAGAATTTTAGAGTTTACCTTATGGTTGATGAGAATTCTTCCAAACTTCATTATGTTTATGACAATAAAAAGGAGTCTATTTGTCATGTGAGTGATTATTTCATTTTCTTTCATTAGAAAAGCTCTTACTCTGTCACATACATCTCCTACCTACTTGATTTTACAAGTCCAGTGCCTTGATGATAGTTCTCCAATGCCATTCATATCCAATAGGCAGTTAGGTAATGTTGCACTCTATTAATCTCTTTTTGTAATAATGAGCTAAGGAGAATGGACACTGCCCTCCTGTTCTTTCCATTTGACTTTCTATGTGCTTCCACCCATTCTTCCCTTAGAATTAGCTTTTCCTTACTATCATAACTTTGGTTAGAGGCTTCCATTCTTTTGTTATAATGTCCCATAAATCTACCACATCACTATCAATGTTGATCTCCATTCTATAATTCTAATGAGTATAGTCAGTTCAATCAAAGTAATACTTAAGGTGAGCGTGAATTCTTTCTTATGCCATGATCTTCTCTCTCTTAATTAAAGCTTTGTATGAGATGAAGCTCTATACCACTTGTTGGCCTTTATGTATAAACAAGGAGGGTCAAATTGGTGGAAAATTTAAATGTTGGACGGAAGGTTTATTATGCAAGAAATAGAAGAAGTAAAAGAAAAATAGAATACACAACAATTTATAGTAGTTCGGGTATTAACCAACCTTACATCCACTCCATAATTCTTCTAATTAGGTGTTCCTTTAATATCAAATGGTGTTTGAAAGATTACACCTAACTTTACAACTTGTGTTTTATAAATGATCATGCACAACTTCACTAGTGTTTCCCAAGGCTAACACTCCCAACCCAAATCCTAAATAGTGTTTAAATCTCACACCAAACTTCTTACATCTCAATAACAAAGAGTAATGAAGCGAGAGAAAGTTAAGAAATAAATTTGTAAGAGTTTTGCCTTAGTAAGTGCCATTCTCTTCCATTTATGTCCATTTGGTGAAGTATTTATAGATTCCTCCCACTAAAGAGATGTTAAAGATAAAACTATCTCATAATCTCCAAAGGTTATTAGCAAAATCTAGCATTTAATACTTATCAGACATAAGTCAATGTTGAGACAACCATGTCATGGTTGCGACTCATGTTTTGCTCTCAAATTTGTCATATTACAGTCAAGATCTTTATCTATGTCTAGCAGATAGTACCATGGCAACATCGAATTGGATCTTCATTAAACTATCTGTTAGAACCCTATTTTATGCTTCAATATAAGGCTTCTATAGTGGTCACGACATGGGTAACGATCGAGACTCTTAGAATGCAAACTGGACTATTGGTTTTGAAAAATGTGTCGTAGGTCTCTATACATGAGCAACAATAATGACATTTATATATGAAAATGACTCATTATGTATGTGGCAGACTTTGGTTGATCAACTAGAATTTATCATGATAGATTTAAGTATCACGGATGAGAACCTACTGTGATAGCCACTGTAAAACCAACTGTTAAAAAACTCTCCAAGTTTTACTACCGTTGCGATCGAGATTTATAAGTAGTGATCACAACTAATGAACCAATTTTGGTTTTTTTTTCTCCAGTCAACTTCCAATGGTATTCTAACTTTATATTTGTCACCATAACATTTAAAGAAGATTATTAGTATCTTTCAATCCATATTGTCAAGATCGAAAGGGAGTTTTAACATAGGTTTGACCAACCTAGTCCAACATATTTGATCCAAATAGAACACCTAATGTATCAATCAGTCAAAATATGAAGGAACATGGCGTATTAGCACAAAATGCTTCCTAAAACCACTTAAAATATATTCAAGGCTCCATTTTTTGAAATGAATAAGGATCCTAATCCATTTGGCCTCATCTACAACCTTGAAAGATGGACTATACAACCCACATTAAGGTTGTACAACCCTTTTTTCCTAAGTTTTATAGATAAAAGAAAGGATAGGGGATTATGGATGCCTTCCTTGATGTTTACTTGCATTCAGGGGCTCATTAGATGATTTATATCCTCCAAAATGCTTAGGAAATGGACACAAGTGCAAAGGTTAGGCCTTATTCTACCTTAAAATGAGTTAGAGCTTAGATTTTAAGTGCTAAGTCTGATTTGAAGATGAAATTTGATAGAGTTTTATTAAGGTTTTTAAGCCTCTCCCCCTCTTCCAATAATGGGGGATATTTATAAATGATGAATGAGTGCACAAAGATAGAAATGGTTTTGGTTGTAAAATGCTTGTATCCAATCACACAAAGAGAGAGATGAATCTCCTAAAATTAAAGTTTGCATATGGAATGTAACATCCTCAACCCAAATCATATGCATTTTAATTATGTTATATGTGAATATATGCATCATATGGCATAAGCATGGTAATAACACTTCCATTATGACATTTGAATATGAATATGATGTTTACATAGTGGCATGCCAAATTGTCATATGTTGTGTATGTATGAGTGTTATAGTATTTTAGAACTTATTAAAAGTATAACGAGCATATGACATTTAGTAGATTAATAGAAGTGATGAATGAGTGAAGAAGAGGGACTAAAAGAGGAAATTTGAGCTTTTAACCAATAGGAACAAGCCATCATGATTTTGTCTTATTGAGGTAGGTATACAAATGGAATTTTTATTCCTTTAGGAGCATATTAAAGAGGCAAAATGTGAGGGATAGAAGAAGAAAAAGAGAGCTAAGGAAGAAGGAAAGAAAGGAAGAAGAAGAAAAAGAAGAAAAAGAAGAAAAAGAAGAGGGACAAAAGTGAGTTGCCTAGGAAGGAACCCTAAACTTTTCTAGTTCTAGGAAATAAGGTAAGTGATTTTATCTTCTTATCACATAAAATACCTCCCTCATGACATTTTAATCATACATGGTTAATAAGAATAATGCACTATTTGAGATAGAGCCCATGTATGGAAGTTGAAATTCAAGAGAAATAAAGTTGATTGCGTTGGTTTTATTGTTGAAGTAGATTTTTGTTCCCACAATTCCATAACTCTAAAAGATGAATTATGGAAAGTGTAAACCATGAAAGTTGTAGATGTATGCCTCATCTAAATGCAAATGCATGTAAAATAGTTATACTTAGTTTGGTGTGTGTGAAGAACTATGGCTCCTTCATTAGGGCTGGTTCATAGCCTATATAAATCTCCTCAGTCTGACTGTTTTCATATATTTTGATGAACTTATGTACTAATTTAGACAAAGTGAAATATCAAAATTTTTAAGGTTATATCCCTATAAATACTTTTAAAGCAGTTTTGCTTAGTTTGTTATGTGGAAAGAGATATACCTTTTTAATTGTCACTGTCCCTGAACCTAATAAAACTTATTTATGTCTTAGTTCTATTTTTCAAGAATTTGATGGTCATAGAATTGGAAATTAGTGAAGTTCCAAACTTGACATTTGTATTTTTATGTCCAATCTACATGTCTTGTAAAATATTTTTGCCAAATGTACCATAGCTGCTCTTTTATTATGACTAATTCTCAATGTGTTGAAATCGACTCACCCTGAGATTAGTTATTTTTTATGACTTTATAAACTGAATTAGACAAATTTTAAAACATGAAAATGTTCATTTATGTGTTTTCTAACTTTGATAAATCATTTTTGTAATTAGATTTGTACAATTTGAGATATACCTAATATTGTAAGACCTATTCAAACTAAGATGACATTGAAAGAGGGAAAAGTTTTAAAATTAATCATCAATTATGTAGTCTATATTTTGGACTGAATTTTGGATATGTTGTACCTATATATGTCTAGTTTATTTGAAAAAAAAGAATAAGGTCATTTGGATTTGTGAGTCAAAAGTAATTATAGAAACAACCTACTAAGTTCATGATATTTTACTAGACCATATTTGCATAACAAGATAAAAATCTTACTTTATCAATATGGATTGATTTAGTGTATTCAAATAGGTCATCGAGGCATTAAAGATAATATTAAGCTGAGACCATCCACGACTTAATAGCTTGAGAAAAGAGGTAAGTAAATAGCTAATGATACTAACATGTGATTGATTAAATGCCATAGACATATGCTCAGTGGAATAAAATGTTGTTTGATGAGATGATATTGATGAATACATTGATGAAAGGATTGTTAAACTCTTTAATTATTTATTTTCATGAGACGTTGATAAATTATGACTTAGGAACAAAAGTATGTTGTGATATGATTTGCCAAGTTTATAGGTGTTGTTATTAGTCACTATATTCTTGGAATTTTGTTGGATTTATAGTTGATTTGTTGAAAAACTAATACTTGATGTTATTGAGCAAGTAACAAGATCCTATAGCCTATGTGGCAATAATATGTGATAGCCTATGTAGTAACAATATATAATAGCCAGTGTAGCAACCAAATATGATAGCCTATGTTGCAATAACAATTGATAGTCTATGTGGTAATGATATTTATAGCCTATGTGGCAACCAAATATAATAGCTTTTGTGACAATAACATTTGATAGCTTGTGTGACAATGATATCTATAGCCTATGTGGCAACAATTAATGATAGTCTGTATGGCAAAAATATTTGATAGCCTATGTGGTAACCAAATATGATAGCCTATCTGGCAACAACATTTGATAGCTTCTGTGACAATGATATCTATAACCTGTGGCAACAATATATAACAACCTATATGGTAATACATTGATAGCCTATGTGGCATTAAAGAGTAAAAACCCTTTATTTCATAGATGGATATGATGATAAGTTATTTATATTTAAATGTTTGTTATGTTATTTGAGATTAAAGTATCATTATGTGTTTACTTACTAAGTATACAAGCTCACTCTTTTGCATTAAATTTTCTTTCAAGAAGAATAGACTAAAGATTGCATCCATGTTGCATTTTGAAGTTGTTGTCTAATAGGCTAGTATGTGATCTATTAATATTTTAGTTTGTTGATCCATGTATACTTTGTTATAAATAGTTACTATGTTGTGAAACAAGATACATAGTATGAAAAATAATTGAAGGAAGTTCTTTTAATTACAATGAATGGCATGAGAGAATTTTAATGATGTTGTGTCACTTTAGTATTCCATGTCTTATGAATAAGTTAATGCACCTACTTTAGGAATGATTAATAAATGGTACGTCACATGGGATGTACAACCAAGAATGGGTTGTACATCTATTTGTTAGGATTGTATAGCCCTAGGTTTAAAAATGGGGTGACCAATTCTAAAAAGTTACCCTATTAAGGTTTAAGGCAGGGTTGTATAACCTTATTTTATGGGTTACACAGCCTTGATAAATGGGCTATACAACCCATTAATCAAAGTTGGCATATTGAGCCTTGGTTATAGTTGTTTAGTCTTAAGCTTAGTGTTGGGCTCTTCCAATGTTTCCTAAGGTCTTATTTCCCTTCTTTGGTTTTTCTCCTTCACATTTTGGGGAATGTAATCAATGATTTTCATCATTGGAATTTGTATCCTGATGCCAAGAATCTGATGCTCACACCCACCTCTCTTTATCTTCTCTTCCTCACTCACGCTTTCCTTCTCCACTTCATCAATATGGCCTAGCCATGTCACTTATCCCATAAAGAAAGATTGATAGCCAATACAGACACAATATGATGTTGTGTAAGAATTATGTTGAGCATAACTATAAGTGCTTCAGAAAATCCATATAATAAGAATTTATCAATTTGGTGATGTAACTTAGTGATGGACATAAAAGCTATTGATAATAGAGATGGAAGAATGACTACATAGCAATGGATGAACAACATTAAAAATTTTTATATGCTAGTATTTTTAGTGATGGATTTGTTTTATAATATCAACAATAATAGTGATGGAAGAATATTTTATCATTATTTAATGGTGCAAAAATGGCACCAGTTATTTATATAGGGTCATCACTAGTCCCATATGAACCTAGGCTGATGGTTGTCCATTACTAGGCTTGTACGTGCCTAAGATTCATGTCTTTGGGCTTATATAGGTTAGCTACGATGAGCTTGGAGCTCTTTAGGTCGTATGCTTAGCAACAGCCTTCACTATTGTTAAGTGTAGTAATGGTTCATGCCATTATTAGGTCTATACAAGCCTAAACTCATGCCCTTTTGGCTCATATGAGGGTAGTACTTGATTAGACCATCACTAAGTTTGTACAAGGATTAGCAACGGACTTAGCTGCCCTTAACCTTAGCGATGATCCAATTCATTGCTTGGCCCGATGCCAATAAGCTATAAACCTATTAGACTTAATGATGGTCAAGCCATCACTGAGATTAAGGCTTGCTAGTCCTACCACATGATCCTCCTTTCCTTTGCCTCTTCCTCACTTTTGGCAACCTTCTTTTTCACTCTCATCCCTACCTTCAATAGTCTCTCTCTCTCTCTCTCTCTCTCTCTCTCTCTCTCTATTTTCCTTTTCTTCATATCTCTTTTTCACTTTCTACAACTTATAGCAAGAGGTTGTTGCTACCTATACCAAATCACTACTATGTCTTCCCTTCAACAAAGTTTGGTTATTTTTTTTAAAATTTTTTATTTATAACAATTTGTGTAATAAGTAAAAATTTAAAATTTATGTGCATACTATTGCATAGAATAATTAAAATTTTTAAGCTTCTACTTATATAATATATAAAGTAAACAAAACTTAAAATTGTGTGTATAATAATTAGGATTTTTTAATTTATGTATATATTTTGAGCATCTTATGTTGTGTATAAAACTCATATAAATTGATGAATAATATTTATATATATGATTAACAAATTTGTGTTAAATATTAGTGTAAAAAATTTGTATAAAATAAAAGTTGCAAAATACTTGTGTATATTTTTAGTTAATTATTGTGAAAGTTATAAAAATTTGTGTACATTTGTATATTAATTTTGTGTGTATAGTAAATTGTGTTATAAAAATAAAACTAAAAAATATTTGTAAAATATTTGTGTAGAAAATTTGGCCTATATATTTGTGTATAAAATTAATATATATATTTTTAATATCTGTGTAGAAAATTTGTATATGTTTATGTATAATATTTGTATATAAAATTAATGTATATTTATATATAATAATTGTGTTTTTGTGTATAATTAGGTAGAATTTATACAAGTACTAAAATTTTATTACAAATTGGAAAATTTGGATATAATTTGATACTTATTGCAAGTTTTGTATAATTTGAATAAGTTTATTGAATTTTTAAAAATTTTATTATAGAATAAAAAATCATAATAAACTTATAAAATTGAGGTAAATTTTGGTAATTACTATAAACTTTACTACAATAAATAGCCAAATCATAATAAACTAAAATAGGCAAATGATAATAAACTAAAATAATCTAAATTTATGAATAACTAAAAACAAATAAGCAAATCATATTACACTAAATAGCTAAAATAAATAGCTAAATTTTTTTAATTTATAATAATCAGCTAAAATAAATAGCCATAATTTTTAGTAATTTATAATAAAAATATAAATCATAATAAACTAAATCATAATAAATAGTCATAATAAATATCCAAAAATTTTATAAATATCCAAATAATAATAAATTAAAATATAATAGGCAAATGAAAATAGTAATTTCTAAAATAGCTAAATCATAATAGATAAATTATATTGAACCAAAACACCCAAATTATATATAGCCAAATGATAATGGCAATTCATAGTAAAATAAAATCACCAAATCATAATAAACTCGCAGTATATAATCTTATAATACCAATGAAGTTTATTATATTCATATTAGTCAATTCATAATAAATGCATTTATGAAATCTTGTAATAGCAATTTGTTGAGATATTTATTTTTGGTATATATGATTGTTATGTGAAATTAATGATTGGTGACGAACTATGATAATTGAGTTGGAAAGCATGTTTAGTCTTATTTAGAAGTGCTTTATTTGTGCAATTTTTTTAATAACAGTTAGGGTGATTAGGTTAAGTCAAAGAAGTGCATTTTCATTTATAGGATTATACCACATCACAAGGATTGGTAGGTTCTATTTATACCAAAACTTTGTCAAAAATTTATAGGATATTACTTATAGATTCTCGTTTAGTAAGCTTCTTATAATGAGAATTCATTAAATTATCATGTAGGATACTTTGGAAATGCATCAACACTATAAAATGCAATTTTAATTGTACACTTATAGAATTTAGGTAATATCATTTTTTGAGTGCATATTGGAATTTGTTACGATTTATTATATTTCAAACATCATACACTTAAAGAACTATAAGGAGATAATGTTAAAATTTCAATAGATGTGTTGTTAAAATTTTTCCATTTGTAAATAAATAGATGATGCATTTTCAAATAGGATAGGTTCAAACATTTTAATGTATCATGTAAAATTTAGAGGATCATATTTACATTTAATCAATAAAATGTTATCACATTCTAATATAGGAATCATTAGAGTGGATTGTGAGTGGATATATAAGGGTGATGCAAATGTCCAAGGCAAGCTGGCAAAGGATCTACTTCAACTTTAAGGTCCAATCACAAGAGAAAGCTAAAGAAGCTTAAGGAGGCAATTGGAGTATTCATGCAATAAGGAATTATAATTGGATTAGCCCAAGAAGAGCAAAGGATGCGTGAAGCCCAATTAAAGTGTTGCACTAAGTTGGTCAAACCTAAGTCAATGCTCTCTTTTAGTCTTAATAATGTAGATTGATATGTTCTAACATCAATTTCAAATGTTAATTTTGCAGATTTTTAGATAGATTTGCATTGAAAGTTGAGTGGAAGTCTAAGTCTCAAAGATTACAATTGCCATCTTAATTTGTGATCACGAATTAGGATATCGTGACCACTATCTTGCAAAAAGTTGAACCAAGTTGAAACAGATGGATTTAGAGTGTATGTCATGTTCACCATTGCGACCGTGAATTTTGCATTTGCCTAGAGAGAATCATGTCCTCAACTAGAGTATGCCAAATGTCTCAAGGAACCAATGGAAGATCAAAATTCATGAGAATGAAATGTTGGTCAAGATCGTGAATTGTTGAAGCAACATTTTCATGAAAAACAAAAGAATTTACAATGATATTCGCATCCAATAGAAGTAAAATTATGAATGCAAATTTCACCTTGGCTCGAAAGACATAACAACTATTTTTCTAGGAGAACTAATCAATATGTGCCACATGGACTAGTTGTTAGATACAAAATAGGATTCTTTATGGTGAATCAAGCAAATTTAATGTAATATGAGAAATAGCGACCCTGAATGGCCAATCACGATCATGAACACTATCTAATAAACATTTAATGCAACATCTGCCTAGCATATCTTAAAGATTTAGACATAATTTTGTATGCAATGTCTCTTTGGTGATTGTTACCTATAAACACTTCACCAAATGGTCTTGAATGCAAGAGAATATCATTCAATACAGTAAAACTCTTGCAATTTTGTTTCTCAACATTTGTACATTCAATTTCTTAATTGTAAGTTATTACTTTTTTGTGTGAGCATTAAACATCACTAGAATTTGGGTTTGAGTTAGCCATTATTATAAAAACTCTTGTTTAGGTTAAGTGTGAGCTTGGGAAAGCACTTGTAAGATTGTGTGTGAGCCTTGAAACACATAGTATAAAATTTTGGTGTGAACTTGAGAAACAACATTAAGTGATAATGAAATACCCAATAGGAATATTGGAGAATAGATGTAGAGTTTATTTACACTCGAATCACTATAAAATCTTGTGTCTTTTAATCTTCTCTTACTTCTTTTATTTGCTTTTTAACAAATCTTCCCTCTAAATTTTTAAATTTTCCACCAATTCAATTCCCTTTCTTAATGCTTAAGGACCAACAAGTAGTATCAGAGCCAAGTCTTAATTAAATCCTTAATTATGTGAGAAATGATCAATGGCATAAAAAGGAACCCATACCCATCTAAAACCTTACTTAGATGGAATTGACTATACTCATTAGAAGTATAGAATAGAAATTTATTTGGATAGTAAAGTGGTGAATCTTTAGGATATAGTAGCGAATGAATGAAAGCCTCCTACAAAAGTGGTTAATGGTAATGAAACATTGATCCTAAGGGAAGAATGGGTGGAAGCTCATAGAAGATCAAACTGGAAAAACCAAACAACAATAGCCATTCTTCTTAGCTCCTTATCTAGACAGAAGATTGGAAGAGTAAAACAGTGCCTTACTACCCATGGGATATGGAAGGCATTGAAAAACTATCATGAAAGCATTACATTAGTGAATTCAAGCAGACTAGAAATGTATGTGATGGAGTGGGAGCTCTTCATGACGAAGGACAACAAAAGTGTCAAAGAAATGACCAATAGACTCCTCTTCATAGTCACCAACATGAAGAAATTTGGTAGAATTCTTACCAATCATGAGGTCAATACCAAAATTCTCAAATCTTTATTGCCAGAGTTTGTTGTATTCAAGAATCCAGTCCAAGATTAGGAAGGTGCAAATTGTTGTCCTTATTAGTAAGCTTTCCACTCATGAGCTAGTGTTGAAAAAGGATGAGAAAATGAAAAAGTTGAGGGGCAGGGAGACAAAAATGATAAGACTGAAAAGAAGACCCTTGCTGTTAAATCCTCAACCAAAGATAAGGAAGTTGAAGTTACCATAAGCGAGAGTGATGAAAGTGAGAAGAAGGAAGAAGAGTTGGTCATGTTTTCAAAAAGGACCAAAGAGCTCATAAGGAGAAGAGAGGATAAGAGGAACTTCAAAACAACTTCTCCTAACTTCAGAAAAAAGAAAAAAGGATAGGAGGAACTTCAAAATAGCATCTCTGAACTTTAAAAAAAAATGAAGGTACCTACTATAAGTGTGGAAAGTAAGGTCAAATCAAATATGATTGTCCCAAGCTCAAGAAGATGAAAAAATGGGACAAGGAGAAAAAGAAAAGGTTTTAAGTCATATGAGATGATAGCTCTAGTGAGGAAGATGAAAAAGAAGAAATGGTTAATCTTTGCTTCATAGCTCAAGAGGACTCCTCAAATAAGGTAAGTAATTCTCCACACTCTTGTGATGATTATAATGGATTTGATGATATGGATGATTGAGCTTCTTAAAGCTCTGACTTTGAGATGTAATAAATATAAATCACAAATGAAAACTTACAAGAAAAAGTGCTCAAAATTGAAGGATGAATTTATATCCTTAAGTTATCTTGTAAGTGAGTAGCGAACTTCTAATAAAGAACTCAAAAAGTCTTTAGAGAGTTTTTCTAAGTCTTCATCCTCTCTTAACTCCTTAAGAAAGGAAAATGATTATTAAAGAACGAAGCTATGGAACTTAGAAACTCCATTTCTAAATTTCACAAAGGGAAGGAAGCTTTGGATACACTTGTTGTATCTTAAATATCTTCTTTAATTAAACATAGTCTAGGCTTCAATGAAGCCTTTTCATCTACTTCTTCTCTCACCATATTCATTAGAGCATCAACACCTTAAACTTCAAATATTGAGGTCATTGAGAAAAGAGGTGCTCTTAGCACTAAGCCACCTATGCCTAAGGGCAAGGAAAAACCCCTCTAAGCCTCAAGAGCCAAGGCTCAAAGAGCAAATTATGCTTATATTTATAACAAGAAGCATGTTCAACCATACCATAAAGAAAATTCTCTTCTACTGCTTATTAATCATGCATTTGCATACACTCTCACCAAATTTATGCATAGGAGAAAGACCCATAAGTTTAAACTCTAATGCCATTATTGCTTGAAGTATCGTCACATAAACATATTCTGCTATATTAGGATGGCACATCTCAAATTGGAGGACCCTTCTAGGCCAAACTCCTGAAGACCCAAGTATGTTTGGGTACCTAAACAAAGGTGATTTGTTTTTATTTTATAGGAATGTTTGAAAGCCACTAATGAAGATAATGATTGGCATGTGGATAATGGGTCCTCAAAGCATATGACTGAAAACAAGAAGCTATTCATAACCATTAAAGAGAAAGATAGTGACAATGTCACTATCGAAAACAATGCTAAGGGTAAGGTAATTGATATTAGAACAGTGGGTAAGAAAGGTTGTTCCCTTATAGATAATGTCCTTTTAGTTAAAGATTTGCAACATAATTTGTTAAATGTAAGTCAATCATGTGCCAAAGGTAATAAAGCCACCTTAACTCCAAAGACTATTGGGTTATCACTTTTGTGGATAAGAAGGTCATCTTTAAGGGTGAAAGGAGAGGACATGCCTACTTAATTGACTTAGACAATTTGGCTAATCAATCCTTTAAGTGTCTTGTCATTATTAGCAATGAAGCCTAGCTATGGCATAGAAGACTTGGTCATGCTAGCATAGAACTTCTACAAAGTCTATCAAAAGAAGATCTAATAGAGGGTCTTCCCAAGCTTAAGTACATAAAGGACAAGACATGTGGACCTTACCAAATAGGGAAGCGACACCAAACTTCCTTCAAAGCAAAAAATGTTATAAGTACTTATAAATCTCTTCAACTTATCCATAAGGACTTAATTGGACCCAATAGAAAATGCTAGTCTAGGTGGAAAGCATTATGCATTTAACCTAGTTGATGACTACTCTAGGTTCACTTAGGTATCCTTTCTTGCTGATAAGAATGACACTTTTGGTGTTATCAAAACTTTGCCAAAAGAGTTCAAAATGAAAAAGTTACATCATTTCTTCTATTAGAACTGACTATGGAAAAGAATTTCAAAAGAATCTTTTGAAAATTATTGTCTAGAGAATAGGATTTCTCATAACTTTTTACCTCTAAAACATTACAAAAAAAAATGGTGTTATAGAAAGGAAAAATAGGACATTGGTATAGATGGCTAGAATGATACTTAATGAGTATTATTTGCCTAATTACTTTTGTGTTAAAGCCATCAATACCTCTTGTTATATTGCAAATCATGTTTTCAAAAGACTTATTCTAAATAAAACTTCTTATGAGCTTTCAAATGGTAGAAAACCTAACCTTTCATATCTTAGAGTTTTTGGGTACAAATGCTACATTCTTAATACTAAGGACAACCTTGGAAATTTTGCTTCAAAAATCAATAAGGGTATCTTTTCTAGTTACTCCACCTCTAACAAAGCCTATAGGTCTTTAATAAAAGTATTATGGTTCTTAAAGAGTCTATGAATATTGTATTTGATGAATCTAGTAAACTTAATCTTAAGAAAGGTTCTCTTATTAATAATTGTATAGATGATTTTAAGAAGTTGGACCTTGATTCAACTCTAAAGGAAATAGTAATTGATCTTGAAAATAATAAGCCATCACAAGAAGTTGAGGAATCTCAACCACTACAAGAAGAAAACCAAGCTTAAGGACTACCCAAGGATTGTAGATTCTCCAAGTATCACCCAAAGGATCTAATTATTAGTGAGACATCCAATGGAGTAAGTATTAGATCTCAATAATTTTATATTTGTTTCTCAATTTGAGCCAAAATCCCTTAATGAAGCTCTTAATGATAAGAGTTAAGTGATTGTTATACAAGAAGAACTCAACCAATTTATCAGAAATAAGGTATGGGAACTTATTCCTAGGCCTAAGGAACACCCAGTTGTAGGATGTAAATAGGTGTTTAAGAATAAGTTGGATGAGCAAGGTTCCATCACCAATAACAAAACTAGATTGGTTGCAAAGGTTACAACCAAGAGGAAAGCATTAATTTTGATAAAAACCTTTGCCCCTTACCAAGATTAGAGACCATTAGGATTCTTTAACATATGCATGTCACATGAATTTTAAACTTTTTCAAATGGATGTAAAGAGTGCATTTTTTAATGGTTTAATTAAAGATGAAGTCTATGTAGAACAACCTTCAGGTTTTGAGTCTCATGCTTTTCAAATCATGTTTTCAAATTAACTAAAGCCTTATATGGCTTAAAACAAGCTCCAAGAGCTTGGTATGAAAGGCTTAGTTCAATCCTTTTATAAAATGAATTTAAAAAAGGCAATGTTAATACTACTTTGTTTGTAACAAGACACAATAAATATGCACTTGTTGTACAAATATATGTTTATGACATTATATTTGGTGATACTAATGAACATCTTTGTGAAGATTTTACTAAGTGTATGACTAGGGAATTTGAGATGAGTATGATGGGTGAACTCAGGTTCTTCCTTAGTCTTTAAATTAAGCAAACTAAAGAGGGCATTTCATTAACCAAGCTAAGTACACAAATGATCTGCTAAAGAGGTTTGGCATGGATGGATGCAAAGTAGCAAAGACTCCAATGAGTGCAACTATCAAGCTAGACAAAGATGAATCGGGTAAGTCAATTGATGAAAAGAAGTATAGAGGTATGATTGGCTCTCGCCTTTATTATACCGCATCTAGACCTGACATCAAGCTTAGTGTTTTGTTTATGTGTTAGGTTTCAATCATGTCCTAAGGAATCTCATTTGAATATTGTGAAAAAGAATTTTTAAGTATTTACATGGAATATTCCATTTAGGACTATGGTATACTAGGAATTCATCTTTTAGCCTACTTGGATTTTTAGATACGAATTATGTTGATAGTTTGTTGGATAGAAAGAGAACTTCTAGAACTTGCTAATTTATAGGAGAATGTTAGTTTCCTGGTTTAGTAAGAAGCAAGTTTCAGTTGCTTTATCTATGGTCAAACTATAATACATATCAACGGGTTGTTGTTGCACCTAAGTTCTTTGGATGAAATAATAAATCTAGGGTTATGGCAAAGTTATTAAATACATTCCCATCAAATGTGATAACACAAGTACAATAAATCTTTCAAAGAATTCCATCCAGCATTCAAGAAGCAAGCACATAGACATTAGACATCATTTTCTTAGAGATCAAATCCAAAATTGTAATGTGATGTTAGAGTTTATTGACATCAATCACCAACTTGTAGATATTTTCACTAAACCCCTTCATGAAGAAAGGGTGAACTTCATCAAGAGGGAACTAGGGATGCTAGGTGGAAGCTCTCTAGGGTGAAAATTGATCTCACCTTATGTATTTAATTTCTTTTTCACCAATATTGATTCATTGGTTAATATGATTAGTAATTATTTGATAAATTTCTCTATTATGGTTTGGATGTGTTAATTTGCAGCGCAATTATGCTATTCAATGCCAAATTGCTTGAATTAATCATTATAACATTAATTTGACTCCATGTTATATGGGCCAATTCTTATTTCTCATTGATTTTTAGACTTTCTTGTAATTCACAACTAGTGTTATCTATTTGCAGTCACTATTTATAGGTACACCTCAAATTCCTTCACTTCTGTCAATTCGTTATCGTGATTTTAGATCGTCATTATGAAAGTTTTCAAATTTCAAATTAAGACTATTGAATTTGCTAATTTCCAATGAAATTGTATTTATTACTTAGAGATTTCATAATTAATAATCGCGATAAGGCAGTAGCAACCGTGAATTTGGGTAACCATTGAACATTGATTGATTTGCCATTCAAACAGTACCCACTCCTCATTTAATGAATTTGTTACCATTATCCTAATGTTTTTACTCTTTTTTTTTTTTTTTGCCTATTTAAGCCATCTTCACACTCTTTTATTCCACTTTTCCTATTCTTTTTATCAATCATCATCTCACTTCTCAATCTCTTTCAATTTCTCCCAATTTCATCCTTCATAGCACCCAAAAAAGCTTACTAGAGTAGAAAAGGGTAAGGCTATTATTGAACCTCAAAGCTTTCATCTAATGAAAGGGATCACCAAAGAAGAAAAGGAGTGGTTCAAAGCCAACTCAAACAAAATCATTCAATCAAACAAAATTTCATATACTTTTCTCCTTGAGTCTCTTGCCATCAAGGATGAGATTCATGCCTTTCTTTCTAACCTTGACTGGAATGAGTTTACATTCAAAGATAAGCCAAGATATGAAAAAAGTCATGCAAAAATTTATATGCATCGCAACCTTGAGTTAAAGGGCTGAATCAAAAACAGGTGCGTATGGGATGGTTTCCAGGCCTTTAAGGACCCCAATTTCATATCCTTTGCTTAACTTTCTTCTCTTTTTAACCATTGAATTGGAAATAACATTCCATTCATTATCTCTATACTTGATATCATTTACTCAAAATTTTGGTCTAAAATCTCTATCGAGACCAAACATGACCCCAAAACCTCTCTAGCCAAATATATCAAAACCCTCACAAATTGGCTTCTTCACTAAATCATCACATTTTCCATCAATGTTAGGGGTGATGGAAATGAGAAAGTCTCCCAAAAGGACCTAACATTTTTTTTCTTTACAAAAAACCAACCAATCCAAACAGAGAGATACCTTATGGATCAATTGATCAGCATAAGTACAAAACCAAAAATCTAATTTCTCCTCCTTTTTCATATCACGACCATTTATAGGTTTGTGCAAGCTTTGAATAAGGAAAATGAAAAGTTCCTCACCAAAAAATACCTCCCCTCCTAAAACTTCCTTACCTTGCCCTACTTGATCAATTGCAAAGTCATCCATCCTGACACATATGTATACATATTTAGATCAATTGGGGGCAAGAAGCAAGAAACTACTCATGCTTCTATAAGAAAAAGACATGTGATTGGGAAACCTACCAAATAACCCATCCTTTCTCCTAAGCCTAAGGATAAGCCTAAATCAAAACCTCTTTTCCATCACTCTCTCTTTAATTATCCAAAAACTGGATAAGGTGATGAGGATGGTTAAGAGAATATTTCTTCTTATCTTTCACCTTTACAGTGATTTGGTAGATCTTCAAGAGAAGGTAGGTGTAACTCCTTATCATCTTCCTGACTTTGAAGAATTTGAAGATACCCAATAGAAAGAAAAAGATAAAGAAAAGGAAGAAGATGAGACACAATGAGGAGGAGATGAAAAAGTTGAAGATAGTGATGACAATGATGATATATCTCCTACTTTCTAATTTCCATACTTAAGCTTGTAATCCTTTTCTATTTGCGTTTTCTCTTTTTTTTTTTTTTTGTGTTTGGCCCAAGTTATGTGATCAAACATTTTTGTTTGACTTGTATTCTCTATTTTGTTTAATATAATCTTTGTTTAAAGCTTGTTCCCTCTATTATTACTCAAATGCTTTTTTATTTGCATGATTATACTTCTCCTTATAATTACACTTGTTTTCTCTTTTAAATCTTGACAAATGGGGATAGTGAACTTGCATGTTGTAATTAAGGGGGAGCATTTTAAGTGTTTAATTACATTTCAACAAGTTTAAACTATTGTTAAACATTGTTAACTATCTCAGCTTTATATTTATGTATTCTTTATCCTTTGCAAAATAAATCTAAGTTGTTAAAATTAAAAAGGGGAGATTGCTGGACTAGATTGGTCAAACCTAAGCCAATATCCTCTTTTGATGTTGACAATGTAGATTTATATGTTCTAACATCAATTTCAAGTGTTGATTTTGTGGATTTTTATATAGCTTTTCTTTGAAAGTTGAATGGAAGTCTAAGCATCAAAGATTACAAGTGGCATCTTAATTTGCAATCACGAATTAGGATATAGCAGCCACTATCTTGTAAAAGGTTGAACCAAGTTAAAATAGATGAATTCGCGGTGTATGCCGCATTCACCATTGCAACCATGAATTTTGCATTTGCTTAGAGGAAATCAATTTCTCAACTAGAGTATGGCAATGTCCTAAGGAACAGCTGGAAGATCAAAATTTGCGAGTGTGAAATGTTGGTTGAGATTGCGAATTGTTAAAGCAACATTTCCATGATAAACAAAAGAATTTGCAGTGATAGTGAAATCTAATAGAAGTAAAATTACGACTGCGAATTTCACTTTCGCTCAAAGGACATAACAGTTATTTTTCTGGGATAACCAATCAATGTGTGCCATGTGGACTAGCCGTTATATACAAAATGGGATTCTCTACCGCAAATCAACAAAATTTAGTGTAATATGAGAAATCACAATAGTGAATGGCTAAACACAAAGCAAACATAGTCTGACAAGCATGTAATGCAAGATCTGCCAAGCATACCTTAAAGATTTAGGCATAGTTTTGAATGTAATGCCTATTTAGTGGTTGTTACCTATAAATACTCCACCAAATGGAGGACTTGAATACAAGAGAATAGCTTTCAATATAGCAAAGATCTTATAATTTTGTTTCTCAACCTTTCTACATTCAATTTCTTGATTGTAAGTTGTTATTTGGTATGAGTATTAAACACCATTAGGATTTGGGTTTAAGAGTTAGCCATCGTTGTAAAAACTCTTATTTAGGTTAAGTGTGAGCCTAGGAAAACACTTGTAAGGTTATGTGTGAGCTTAAAACATAAAGTGTAAGGTTATGTTTGAGCCTTGAAACACATAGTGTAAAAGTTTGGTGTGAACTTAAGCAACACCATTAAGTGATAGTGAAATACCCAATAAGAAGTATTGGGGAATAGATGTAGGGATTGTTTACACCTAAACCATTATAAAATCTTATGATTTCTACTCTTTCCCTACTTATTGTATTTCCTTCTTAACAAACCTTCCATCCAAATTCTTAAAATTTCTACCAATTTATCCCCTCTTCTTGGTGCTTAAGGACTAACATAATGAAAGATAGGAGCTTATACTCTTTGAAAGGAGCACTTAACCTCATCCAATGGAGCTTAACTTTTAGACAACCATATAGCCCATCTAATTTTGCCAAAACATGGATTTGGAGGCCCAAGGCATGTAACCAAGGAGAGTTGGCCATATATCTTGCAAAGATAATGCTAGTTGGCAAAGATTCTCCTATTCTCTTAAGGCTTTTCTTTCATTGGTCGAATGTTCTTTCATCTTTAGTTAAGATTCTTTAATTAATTATTTAGCTTTGTAAGGAACCTTAAATTAAGGCTCAGTGTTCAAAAAAGTCTAAGGTCAAATCTTATTGGTCAACAACATTCATTCTTTAGTTTCATAATCTTAGTAAATTCATTTATCCAAATAGGGTTAGGATACTCATGTAAGGTCGAATTAGAGAGTGTATTTTTAGGGTTTTTCAAGAACATTGTAAAGGTATTTAAACCCCTCCCATTCTATATTACAAAAATAACTAAGATTATTTTTTGCTTGTATAATATTATTAGATTTATTGTCCTTTTTAAGTTATTAAGTGGACTTGGTGAGATTTGAGTGAAGACTTAATAATTTCACGAACTTGTTAATTCTAATATTAAATTGATTTAGTTAATTTAGGGTTTGAGTGAACAAACACTTTATATCTTTATAACTTAGGTTGCTAGAAATATGTTTTCTAGAGGCCTAATAAAGGGTTTAAAGATCTATCTTATTCTTAATTCTTGAATAAGTTTGAGACTTGTGTAATTTAAGAATACTAATTAGGAACTTCATAATCTTGTTCGTATCAGAAAGACTTATAAAAGGGCTTTTGAACCTAATCTTTATATACAGTATTGATGAATTTGTTACCATTGTACGTAATGATCCTTACTATATGGATGAGGATAAGATTAGATATTTATATAAGAATTACAAAGGTCAAAACTAATGATATAAAGATATTAATGTGATGAAGTATCACTTGGCAAGAAATGAATTTGCATTAGGTTATGACTGGATTCGGGATAGAGAAACATATGTAAAGACAAGTAGGGTTAGAATTTCATGGCATGCAAGATGTTGCAACAACATTAACTTAAATTAAATCATACAATGCATAACATGAAAAGGTAATAGATACTATTAGGCTAGACTTCAATACAAAAATAGAGGAAGCTCCCAATCTAACTGTTAAATTTTTATTTAAATGATAAATAAAACAAATACTAAGGCTTAGAGAGGATATGACAAACCTTCAAAATCTTCAATTATTACTCATATATTGAACACCATTTATCTAAAAAGCATTATGATGACATATGGAATTTAATTAAGGAGTTTCTTCTAATTGATAATTTGATGATGAACAACTTCTATAACATTAAAAAGTTTGTGCAAGGTATGGTTCTACTAGTTCAAAATTTTCATTGTTGTATTAATAATAGCATAATATATTAGAAAGAAGATAATGATTTGAAACGTTGTAAGTTTTATGAACTTCCTCTATTTAATGAACATAGAAAAGAATTTCATAAAAGGAAAACAAATATTCCATATAAAAAGATGTGTTAGTTCCCTTTTACTCCTTAAATGCAAACATTGTATGCCTCTAATGTAATAATAAAAGACATGAGGTGACAACTAATGAAGTTAAGATCATGTGACAATGCTCACATTCTCTAGCTTAGAAGCATTTCAATCACATGCATCCAATATTTGCAAAAGAAATTTAGAATACAGAATTAGGTTTATACATTGAATGGGTTTAACATTTCGTCAATCAAGGTAACAATATTCTTAACTGTTGGGTTTTGTATAATTAGCACAACAAAAAAAGAAAACTTTTCTACATACGAAACCCACTAAGAATCCATGCAATTTGATTAAACTAACAATAAATGAGGCAAAACCTACCAATGTGAATAATAGTTATGCAATTATTAAAAGACAAAAAGGGGGTTTACATCGATAACACTCTACCTCGAGCTTGGAGTTAGATCTAGACACTGCCAAAAAATGACCATCCACTATAGGTATTCGCATAAATAGGTTATATCCAAAATGAGTAGTGTCCGAGCACTACCCATTTTTGTCTCTCTAAAACATTTTCTAATAAAAGCAATGTGAATGTTTTCTCTTTTTAAAAAAACCCAAACAAGTCTATATATTTCTTAACCATTAAGATATTTACACCAACTTCATATCTAAAAGATATAGATGAGATAATATCTTATTTTATTTTAACTTTCAAAACAAAAAGGATATCTAAATATCAAATAATGTCTTCAATTATATATATATATATATATAGAGAAAGAGTATAAATTACAATTTTATTTTGTACCTATTCTAAGTGTGCCACTTTGTAGGTTCAAATAATATTTGCAATGGCTCAAAACATATTTGTGGCCTACAAGTCACAAGTGGCCTTTAGTAAGAAATTATGACTATCAAAATTATACGAAGGTCAATGATCTGACTTAACCTATTTTACAAACTGTGTTATAATCCTTTTGTCACATTATATCCTAATTGAGCTTAAGGCATGGATCATGTTACCCTTATATAGTTAAATTATTTCTTGATCTCCAATTAAACTTATGTAAAATAACATTGACAACCTTTATCAATTCATCTTCGCATGGCCATGCAACCTCTTTAGTCTAACTTATCGAAGGGCCCAAAGATGTATTTCTCGTAAATATATGAGCGATAAATCCATCTTACTCACTCATATTCATCTATATGATTTACTTAATCTCAAATATTAGTTTGTATAATTATTTGATTAAAGATAATGTTGGATCGTATCAAAACATGAAGTTCATCATATTAGAATTTATGGTGATTTTTAGGTCAGAGGATTAAGTTAAGACTATTAGATGATAATCACTTATGATTCTTAATCCTTGCATTATTCTTATAGCGGATCGATCCATTATAGTATTTCTTAAACATGTATCTATGTGTTTGACTTAATATAACATATCTATAACTAGTAAAACATAGTCATCGATCAAAACACATGCTAGTTTTCATTCATTATTATCCTAATAATAATGACTGACTAGGGATAGTTTAGAATATAATTCTTTACACCTAAAGGTTTTACTATCAAGTCACACACTTCATGACATTAAGTATTATTAATTATTTATAGAATTTATAATTTAGCCATAAAAAAATCTAAAAAATATATTTAACAAAAATATGTAACCATGACATTATTAAGAAAATATTCATTATAAGAATTGGCCTAGGGCACATAACTAACATTAACACCATTCATTTTTATGCCTTATAATTTACCACTTTTGTTATGCATAAAAAAGGAGTATGTATTCCTAATATCATATTTTGTGGATCAAGGAAACCTAAGGGAAAATTAGATGTGTTTTTATAATCTCTAATTCCAAAATTGAAGCATTTGTGAGAAATGGGAGTATAAACATATGACATTGAAGAAATGCAAAATTTTCATATGTGAACTACTATATTGTGGATCATTAGCAATATTCTTGTATATTCAATAGTGTCAAGGTGGAGTATTGGAGGTGAATTAGCGTGTCTTTATTACATGGTGATGTATTTTCTCTCTTTAATGGTCATAAGATATTGTAGTTTGATAACCATTAAAAGTTTTTGCCTAATGATAATCAATTTTATTAGAACAAAATCTTATTCCTGAATGGTCAACAAAGTTGGTTAAAATTTGTCAAATCTTGATATTAATAAGTTAGATTGATAGTTACCAATGTGTGTATTAAGTGTTAAATTTGTAGAAAAATAAGTTAGAATAAGTTATGGAGTCAAAAGGAAGTAAAATCACTAAGTCTAAAAAAGTGACCTATAATTCGCACCCAAGACAACCTTATTGGACCAAAAAAGGCAACTTGTAACTACTACCTTAGAGCTGCAACTACTAAGATGAAACCATTTAGCCCATATGTGTAAGTGGTCAAAAATGCGTCTAGGATGCTCAATGCAATCCACAATTGCAACTGAGGGATAAACTCATAACTACAATCTTTTAAAACCTAGAAAAAGAGTCTTAACATATACTGGAGAAACCACTTAAAGCATGCCACTTGTCCAATGAGCCATCTGACAATTTAAATATTACGAACATGATGCCAAAGTTGTGACTATCAGCTAGAATTCAATTTAAATTGAAATTGGTAGGCTAATATGCAGTGAGAGTCGCATCTCTTATTCTAACATGATATTAGATCACAATCGAGAAATAAGGAGTCACGACAATGATCAATGAATCGAAATGGAGCATTGTAATAGGTAGACTAAGGAACAAATGATCAAATGTTATACTTTACTTGCATTAGACACATTATAAAGATCACAACCGTGAAATGGGAAATCTCAACGTTAAAGGTAAATCGTGATCGTGATTGAGGCATCTTAATCACAAAATTCTTTTAACAAGCATTAAATGTAGGATATCTTACCATACTTTAGAGATTTAGAGATAATTTTGTTTCTAATCGCTACTCAGTGGTTGCAAACTATAAATACTCCACCAATTGGCCTTTAATGCAAGAGAATAACTATTAATTATGTCTAAACTCTTATAAATTGATTTCTTAAGTCCCTCTCTCTTAATTATTATTGTACTTTATTCATTGAAAGTGTATTAATTACTTGTATAAATTTAATGTGAGCCATAAACACTTGTAAAGGGTTTAGATAGTTAGGTTATTAAATATAAGGTTATGTGTGAGCCATAAATACAAGTGTATTTAAGGTTAAGTGTGTGTCTAAACACTAAGTTAGGGTATGGGCTTTTTAAACACCTAGTGAGTTTGTGAAATACTAAATTGGATAATTAAGGAGTGGACATAGGGTTTGTTAATACCCAAACAACTATAAATCCTTTTTGTCTTGATTTCTTTCTTCCATCTTTATCTATCTTTTAATTTTGTATTAATCTCTAAATTTTAAATTTGCCACCAATTCAACTCCCCCTTCTTGGTGCACAAGGGCTAACAAGTGGTATCAAAGTTAAGTCTAAAAAATAGCCTTAATTGCTTGAGTAAATATCATGGCTAAGAAAGAGATCCACTCTTACCTCAAATCCCACTTTGATGGAATTGACTATGCTCATTAGAAGTATAAAATTAAGATGTATATAGATAGTGATCTCATTGATGTATGGGATAATGTTGCAAAAGAATGGAAATCACCTAGCAAAATGGCTGATGGAGTTGAATAGCCTATCCTAAAAAAAGAATGGGTTGAAGCACATAGAAAGACAAATGGCAATAACAAAATGGTAATGAAAATCATTCTTAGTGCTCTCATAAGAGAAGAATGTAAGAGAGTTCAACACTACAAAGTGCCTATGGGATTTGGAAGGTTTTAGAGAACTATAATAAAGCTATCACATAAGTCAAGTCAAGAAAGATCTACATGTATATGATGGAGTATGAGCTCTTTATGGTGAAGGCAAATGAAAGCATCACTGACATCACCAATAAGCTTCTTACCATTCTCAATAGCATGAAGAAGCTTGGGAGACATGTATCTAAAGCAGATGTCAACTTCAAGATTCTAAAAGCTCTTCCCTTAGAAAAGTTTAGATGTAGAGTTTGCTAGTATAAAAGAAGCTAATGAAGATAATGGTAAAATCCCAATCCATGTCCTCATTGGTAATCTACTCACTCATGAAATGGCATTCAAAAAGGATAAGGAACTAAAAAAGATTAGAGAACAAGAATAAAATAAAGCTTTTGCTCTCAAATCAACTATAAAAGAATAAAAATTTGACATAATCGTTAATGACTTTAATAAAAGTGATAAAGAGGAAGAAAAGCTTGTCATGCTATCAAAGAGGACAAAGGAGTTGATGAGGAAGATAAGAGAAACAAAAAGCCTTAGAAAGAAATCATCTAACTATAATAAAGAGAAAAAGAATGATGTCACTTACTATGAATGGGGAAAGCAAAGGCACATCAAATCTAATTATCCCACACTGAATAAGAAGAAGAAGAAGAAGAAGAAGAAGAAGAAGAAGTGGGATAAGGAAAAGAATAGGGTCTTTAAGGTCAATTGGGATGTTTATTCAAGTGAAGAAGAGGAAGAGAAAGAAGTTGTTAATCTTTGCTTCATATCTCAATATATTTTGTTGCATTAGTAAGGCTTATCTAAAACTTAAGGATCCTTCCAAACCTAATCCCCTAGAATCAATGTATGATAAGGTATCCAAACAAAGATGATTTCTTTTTATTTTATAAGAATGATTTGAATTCACAAATGATGAAAAGAATTGGCATATGAATAGTAAATGCTCGAAGCATATGACCAAGGATCTAAAGCTATTTATTTCATTAACGAAAAGCAAGGAAAAAATGTACCTTTGGAAATAATGCCAAGGTAAGGTAATTGGTATTAGTTGTGTTGGTCAAAAAAGGTTGCCCTCTTATTGATAATGTCCCTTTTATTAATGGTTTAAAGCATAATTTGTTAAGTGTAAGTCAATTAAGCGATAAGAGATAGAGTTTTATTTTACTCTAAAGAATGCCTTGTCATTACCTCGGTAGATGACAATTTTGTATTTAAGGGTGAAAGGCAAAGAAATACCTACATAACTGACTTAGACAATTTAGCTAACCAATCTTTCAAGTGCTTTGTTTACATTAGCAATGAGTCTTTAATTTGGCATCAAAGACTTAGGCATGCAAGTATGGAACTTCTCTGAAACCTCTCCAAAGCAGAACTAGTAGATGATCTTCCAATGTTTAAGTTCATCAAAGATAAGAGATGAGGACCTTGTCAAATGGAGAAGCAATAATAATCTACTTTCAAAGTGAAAAATCTTGTAAGTACCTCTAAACCTCTTTAACTTATACATATGGACATGGTATGACCAACTAGCTATGCTATTTTAGGTGGAAAGAATTATGCATATGTGTTTCATGATGATTACTCTAGGTTTACTTGAGTTAGTTTCTTAACTCATAAGAATAATGCATTTGATGCCATTAAAAGTTTTTCAAAAAGGGTTTAAAATGAAAGAAGGCTATTTCATTTCTAGTATTAGAAGTGATCATGCCAAGTAATTTCAAAATAAGAATTTTGAAAATTATTATTTGAAAAATCGTATTTCTCATAATTTTTCAACTCTTAGAACACTAAAATAAAATGGTATTGTAAATAGAAAAAAAATGATATTAGTAGAGATGATTAGAACTAAGCACAATGAGTACTCTTCTAAATTATTTTGGCCAATGCATTTAACACTTCTTGTTACATTGCAAATAAAGTTTTCAAAAGATCGATTTCAAGCAAAACCTCTAATGAGTTATGGAATGGATGAAAGCTTAATATTTAATACCTTAGAGTATTTGGGTACAAATGCTACATTCTAAATACCAAGGACAATCCAAAATTGATAAAGGCATATTCCTAGATTGTCCCATCACTAGCAAAGCATATAGAGTCTTTAATAAAAAGTCCATGGTAGTTAAAGAGTTTATGAATGTTGCTTTTGATGAATCTAATAAACTTGATCTTAGAAAAAGTTCTCTTATTGATAGTTTTATAAGTGAACTCGAGAAGCTTGATATCAACTCCATCCCAAAAGAAGTTGAAGTTAAAGAAAATGAGCAACCTCAAGAGATTGAGAAAGTTTAACCATAATAAAAGGAGCATCAAATTCAATAGCTACCTAATGGCTAGAGGTATTCTAAGAACCATCCTAAGGAACTTATCATTGGGGAGACCTTAAAGGTCATAAGCATTAGAGGCTAACTTATAGCCTTAGATAAAAACCTTGCATTTATTTTTCAAATTGAGCCAAAATCAGTTGGTGAAGATTTTGATGATGATTGTTGGGTGCTTGGTATGTAAGATGAACTTAAACATTATAAGAGAAACAAAGTTTAGAAGCTTGTTCCAAGACCCAAAAAGCAACTAATTGTAAGATGTAAATGAGCATATAAGAATAAGTTAGATCAGCAAGGTTTCATCATTAGCAATAAATCTATACTGGTTGCCAAAGGGTAAGACTAACAGAAAGGCATTGACTATGCTAAAACTTATAGTTAGAGGTAATTAGGATACTTCATACATATGCATGCCATAAGAATTTTAAACATTTTCAAATGGATGTTAAAAGTCCATTTTTGAATAGTTTTTATTCTAAAGGAAATTTATGTTGAAAAATCTTTGATGTTTGAGCATCATGAGTTTCCAAACCACATTTTCAAAACTAAGGCCTTATATGGATTGACATATGCTCCTAGAGTTTAGTATGAAAGACTTAGTTCATTTCTTTAGAAAAATGATTTTCAAAAGGGCAAGGTTGATAATACATTCTTTGTGAAAAAGCATAACATTGATACACTAATTATTCAAATTAATGTTGATGATTTTATCTTTGGTGCTACTAACAAATCTCTTGTAAGGATTTTATTAAGTGTATGACTAGAAAATTTGAGATAAGCTTAATGGGAGAGCTTAAGTTCTTCATTTTAGTTCTTCCTTAGTCTACAAATCAAGCAATACAAAGTGGGAATCTTCATCAACTAACCTAAATACACTAAAAAAAAAAACTACTTAAGAAGTTTAGGATGGATGGTTGCAAGAATGTCAAGTCGCCATTGAGCTTAATAATCAAACTTAACAAAGATGAATCGGGAAAGCCAATAGATGAGAAGTATAAAGGTGTGATTAGCTCTTTTCTTTATCTTATCACTTCTAGACTTGATATCATGTTTAGTGTATGCTTGTGTTATAGATTCCAATCTTGTACTAAAGATTCTTACTTATATGCAATCAAGAGAATTTTGAAATACTTGCATGGCACTATGCATTTAGGACTTTGGTATCCTAGAAATTCATCTTTTAGTCTTTTTGGATATTTATATGCATATAATGTCAGTAGTTTATTTAATAAGAAGAACACTTCTAAAATTTTCTAATTTACTAGTGAGTGTCTTACCTCTTGGATTACCAACAAGCAAGTTTTAGTCACTTTGTCCACCACCGAAGCAGAATATGTAGTGGTGGATTATTTACTATTCAAGATTTATGGATGAAACAACAACTAAAGGATTATAGTAAAGTGGTTGATCACATTCCCATTAAATGTAACAACACAAGTGCCATCCATTTTTCAAAGAATACATCCATCATTCTATGAGCAAGAAAATAGATATTAGCCATAATTTCTTAAGACATCTTGTGTAAAATGGTGTTGTTGGGTCAAAGTTCATTAACACAACAAACCAGTTAGTAGATATTTTCACTAAACCCTATAGTGAAAAATATTGAATTTTATTAAAAGAAAGTTAGGGATGCTTGATGTGAGCTCTCTAAGTTGAAAAGGTCTCAGTATTTGCAGTGATTGATGTTTGATGAATGTTTGACGCTTATGTATTGATATTGTTGATCTTGTGATTGTTTGTGCATGTTGAGATTGATTGAATCAAGTTGCATATGAGTTTTTCCATTTCCATAAGCTTAAATAAATCATTTAAACATCAATTTGACAATTCAATATAAAGCCAACTACAAATTTTTTGAATTTAAGCTTGTTTTTCAAACTAACCCATAAATCATGACCGACTGGTTAAGATTTATAGCTCATATTATATTTCAACCTCATTTAAATTTAACGGTCGCTACCACCTTTTTACCCTTGCTATTTTTCAAAAATTTTCAAATTTCTTATAAATCAGTGAAACTTTTCATGGTTAAACTATTTGTTACTCATAATGTTTGCAATTCATAATTCTTATTTAGTGATTAGGATTTATAATAATCACTTGATAATAAGTGACAACTTTCAAATTGGTAGTTTTACATTAAATGCAAAATCTAGACTTTTTTCACCCATTTTATGCCTATATAAACCCTTTTTTCCCTTCTTCCATTTTCCCACCATTTCTTACCTCCTCTCTTCCATTCCCTTCATTTCCTCTCTTACTTACTCTTTTATTCCCTCTTTATTTTCTCTGTTTTTCATTCCATCTTTATTTCCTAATGACTCCTAAGACAAGCCAATTAAAGGACAAAAGGGTAAAGCCCCTTTGCCCTTTTCTCCTCAAGCCTCTCCATTTCCTCTCATAAAAGGTGTCATCAAGAAAGAAAATGAAAGATATGAACTTATTAAGAGCAAACCTATCCTACCAAACAAATTTACCTTACTCATTGCTTGGGCTCTTAGAATGAAAGAAGAACTGTTTATATATTTGTTAAACAACTCTATTATGATGAGCTAATAAAGGAGTTTTTTGCCACTATAAATATCCACTACGCATCTACTCATCCTTCTAGTTAATAAGGTATGCCATTTAAATGCTTTGGCAAACCTTTTGGCATTACCTTATAAGACCTTGCAAATTTCTTTGACCTCTAAATTAAAGAGGCATGACAACTCCATCGCCTTTATAATGATTTTAATGCCTTTTGAAAGAAAACATATGTAGAAACCAGGCATGATTCTAAAACCTCCCATTCCAAGATTATAATTTCTCTTCCTTTTTAGATCCTTTATTAGTTTGTTACCTTCTTTATTAATGCAAAAGGAGATGGTAATGAAAAGGTGTCTTAAAATGATCTTTGCTTCCTTTATGGCCTTATTAAAGGGCAAGCAATTCAAACTACATAATTCCTTATTAACCAACTTATATATTTAGGAAAATCAAAACATGGCAAAATACTTATATCCTTTTATATCATTGTAATTGCTAAACATGTTAGTCCCTTAACCTCTAAAAATTTGGCTTTTCTTAAGACCTATTACCCTGCAAATGACAATACCTTAGACCTATATTGCCTTTTCTATGCCAAAGCCATTAAACTAATCACATATGAGTATCTCCTTAGAGCTTAATGAGATACAATCAAAGAGGTTATAAGGCATAAAAAGAGGCAATGATTATTGATCTAAGAAGGAGAAAAAGCCCAAGAATAGGGGGTACTCATTTAAGAACATATCGCTTCTCCTCCATCTTAAATTTCTTTAGCCCCTACTGATAAGAAGCTCAATAAAATCTTAAGGAAATTTAAGCTTCTTACACATGCCTATGGTGATATAACAATGTTATAAGAGACCATGGAGCTCACCCCTTATTACCTTCCTAATTATGAATAGGAGAAGAGTGAAGAAGAAAAAGATCGAGCTTAGCTTCCCTGCTTTCTATTTCTATTTTATACTTTGGTTTTCTATTTTTATGTTTTGATCAAAACTTGTTTGGCATTATTATAGTGATCAAAGTTTATCTTTTATGTTTATATTTTAGGTATGTTTATTTATAATGATTGATTTTACTTTAATGAAAATTTTAGTTTCAATTGCATTGAATTCCTTTGTCTTCTTAACTTTTTTTTATCTTAAGTTCATACATGAATCAATGAATGATTACATTTGTGAATATGATATATGTTAATCAATTGAATCCCTTCTCTTTTTTAATCTCTTTTTCTTTTCTTTTTTTTACCTTAACAAAGGGGAAGACAAAATATGCAAATTGAAAATAAAATCCTATATATGCATGATGTGGTAAGAGGGGAGCTAAGATTGAGGAGGAGTTATATTGACATTACTTTTCCTAGTTTTTTTATGCATATGTTATAATATGATCCAAGCATCTATTGACTTCACCTAACTTGTAAAATGCTATAATATTATGAGATATACATTTTAGATGGATTTCCTTTTGTAAAATCTATCTAGGTTGTTGTCAAAACCAAATAGATAGAGATTGTTTAACCAAGTTGGTCAAACCTTATTTTTTATCTTGATAAGATAGATTGATGGTTGCTAATATGTGTATTAAGTATTGATTTTACAAGAAACTAAGTTATAATATGTTAGAAAGTAAAAAAGAGATAAAATCTCCAAGTCTCAAAAAGTGGTCTTGTAATTCACGCATAAGACAAGCTGATCGCGACTAAGAAAGGCAAGTCATGATTACTACCTCAAAGTTTTTACTGATATCTTGTTTAAAGATGGAACTACTTATTCTAGACAAGTACACAGTTAGAAACATGTCCAAAATCCTTAACACAATCCATAATCGCGATCAAGAAATAAGCTCATGACCACAATTTTCAAAACCTAAAAAAAGAAGTTCCAATAGACACATAACAGGCCATTTAAACTATGTCATATGTCTAAAAAGTCATTTGACAACTTATAGATTATGATTGCAATGTTAAGGGCATGATTGGGACCCAAGATTCACTTTGAACCAAAATTAGCAATCAAATACGTGGTGAGAGTCACATCCCCTATTATAGTGCAATCCTAAGTCATTACTGAGATATAGGGAGTCATGATTGTGATCAATGATTCAAAATGGAGTGTTGCATATGCTAGCCCAAGGAACAAATGATCAAATTATATGTATCACAAGCTGTTAGACATATTACAAAGATCATAACTGTGAAATGAGAAATCTTTATACTAAAGGTAAATCGCAGTTGCAATTGAGGTGTCTCAGCCATAAAATTCTTTTGACAAACATTAAATCTAGGATTTCACACCATACTTTGGAGATTTAGAGATAGTTTTTTTTTTTTTAACGATTACCAGGTGGTTAAAAACTATAACTATTCTATTAAAAGGCCCTGAATGCAAAAGAATAGCCATTGTTTGTGTAACTCTTACAAATTGATTTGTCATGCCTCTTTTTCTTAGTTGCTATTGTACATTATTTGTGAAGAGTGTATTGATTGCTTTTATAGATTTGGTGCAAGCCATAAATAGTTGTAAAGGGTTTAGTCAATTTGGTTATTGATTGTAAAGTTATGTATAAGCCATAAACACAAGTGTACCAAGGGTAAGGTGTGAGCCTAAACATTAAGTCACAGTGTGAGCTTGTAAATTATCTAGTGAGTTTATGAGTTAGTAAATACCTAATTGGATAATTAGGGAGTGGATGTAGGTTTTATTCACACTCGAACCACTATAAATCCTTTATGTTATAATTTCTTTCTTCCTTACTCTATCTTTTAATTATGCATTAATCGCTCAAATTTAAATTTACCACCAATTTAACCCCTTTCTTGGCGCATAAAGGCCAACATGGAAGAACCAAACAATTATAGTGGATGCCCTACCTATTTGGTTAGGAATTGAGAGAATAGGTATAATAGCTAGCCTAAAAAAGCTTAGATACTTGAATGATGATATGATGAGTGGTTCAATTATTAATATTAGACCTTAGGTTCCTAATTCTTATGTTTAATGATTATAAACATGGGTGAAGTATTAATCCTTATAGCAAGTGTTCATCCATGAATGCAGACCCCTTAATTGTAAAAGCATCAAAGGAAAGCAAAAATATCAAGAGTAATAAGAAAAGCTAAGACCAGAAATCTTATTACTTATGCTACCTAAGATGAATGACCTTGTGCATGTTAGAACAAGCCAATTTACCATGAAGAAAAATGGAACATTTCATGCAAAAGGCTCAAGCGTTGAAGTTACACTAGCACAACCTTATTAAATAGCTTATGTAGCCTATTAAAGCTATATTAAAGATATGGAATGACTTTGTGCACATTGGAATAGGCCTATTCATCATGAATAAATTTTAGACCTTTTAGACACAAATTTAGATCAGCTTAATTAAATGTTAGACAGTCATTTGAAATAGCCTCTTATGTCCTTGTGATAAAGATGAAAGTTTTCACTCAAGTTAGAAAGGCCTATCAAGTAATAGAAGAAACTAGTTGCACGACCCTATTCACCAAGAATAAAAAAGAAGATTTTTCAGATTAAAAGTTAGAACACATTAGAGTATTAAGAATGACCTTATTGAATAGCCTTATTCAAGATACCTTGAATTAGATCTAAGATACCTTGAATTAGATCTCTTACATACACAAATAGAATGATCTTAAGACTCCTAAAACAACCAAAGTGCATTACCAGATTCATCATGAAGAAAATGGGAATTTTTGATATAGAATGATTGAAAAGCCTATAACCATATTAACACATCATTCATGAAGTCAGAATTTGAAAAATCGATGAATCGGAAGTCCATCCTTAGAATGAGTTTTAAGTTTAATTTACGCATAGATATATGGTAGGATTTAGGTTTAAATTGATGTTAATCTATGTTTAAATCAAGTGATTTTTAGTTAATTTATGTTATTCCTCATATTTGGATATTTTGCAAGTGTTTTAGTAAATTTTGAGCGAATTGGTACCAAACTGAGCATGGATAACAAATTTAGGGACCAAGCTAAAGACTTGGAAGCATGAGGAAAGATGGAAGCTATTGAGCCTATGACTGCATTGATCTGATGAAGGTCGTAGGCTGTGACAAAGGTAATTTGGGACCTATTTTTTAGCCTATATTCTAATGCTTTTAAAGAGTACTTAAGGGCTAATAATTAAGGTTTTTAGAAAAGATGTTAGGAAAGGCTAAAAGAAAAGTTTTTTAGAGAAGAAAACACAAGAAAATATGCTTTAAAAGGAGATCAAGTCTAATAGTTCAAAGCTTCATCGGATTGAAGGAAGAAGAATGAGAGAAGATCTATCAAGAACTTTGGGAGATTTCACTTTTCCTTCTCTTATTCCTTATTTCTATTATTAAGATGATACTTTCACTTTTGCATTTGGCTTGTTTTATTAGTATGTTAAGCTAAATCTTTTCATCTAAGACCTTAATGTAGCCATAGATAATGATTGATTGATTTATGATTTCAATGAATATGTTGGGATTTTGTTTCTCTAACAAGTGAATGATTCTTTATCTTAATGTCAACGATTGCTTGATCACTAATTACATGTTTAGTGTTTCATTTATAGATCAAGAGATTATAAATTGAAATATACCTAGAACCATTTCTCATAGGTTAACTGATGAGTAGAGATACCCAATTAGCCTATTTTTATCTCTTAAATGATTGTTTGAGTTGATGGAGTAATACATTCCTAAATCACATTGAGAGATGGATCCAGAGGGATGTTAATATATTAAGTGAGATCTCAAGAGAGAACCTTAATAATTGAAGACTCAATCGATAGTTGTATGCCTTAATCCAACACGTTATTGAATGATTGATGATTTCATCATTTTCAATTAGTGAGACAAGTGACGTAGGTGTTTATTCATAGGGTTTTCTTCTTTAATTACTTTTATCTTGTTAGGTATTCAATTCCCAGTTTAGTTTACTTTTATTGCATTAGTAATTTAGTCATTATCTTAATCTTTGATTTTCAAATAAAATAAGATAATCATATTCTAGTGTTCATAATCCTTGTCTCTCTGGGATAATATTTACACACATGTTTACATACTTTATTACTTTAATCATTATCCTCTTGCAATTAATTGTGTTATGGTTTAAAGAATGAGTTATAAGAAATAAGATAATTTAGAAGTTTGAGAGTATTAATTGAATTAGAACCACTTTGTTGGATTCCATTAAACAACATATCTATTGATCAAAGAAATTGGTGTCATTATCAGGGAACACAATGCATTAATATTGGAAGCTTTTATGCAATTCTTAATCTGGAATTTTATTTTCTTGTTATTGATTTTAGTCGAAAACTTGTATGTAAAAGACTGGAAGTCTAGACTTTGAAAAGAAAAATCAAGAATCTTTTGATATTGAGATTCAAAGAACTTTAAAAGCGGGTATAAGAAGACAAAGATTAGAAAAACATAACAAAAGAAATCAAATGGTGAATAATCCGATAAATGAAATGCCTATAAGGGGAGTATAAAGTTCCAATGCTCAATGAACCATAACCAAAAGTCACTAGACTAGATGTTAATGCCAACAACTTTGAAATCAAGCCAACCATCATTCAAATGGTGCAAAATAATCAGTTTGGAGGTCTACCACATCAACATCCACACATTCATATAAAAACTTTCTTAAAGATTAGTGATTCTTTCAAGTAAAATGGAGTTTCAAATGATGTTATCAACTTGTGCTCATTTTCCTTTTCAATTAGAGATAAAGCCAACTCATGGTATCATTCATTAGCTTCGAGTTCAATCGCTACATGAGAGCAGTTATTACAAGCCTTCCCAAACAAGTTTTACCATCCTATAAAGACGGCTAAATTGATGAATGACATCTTTTCTTTAGCTAAAATGGAAGAAGAATCTCTTTATGAGACTTAGGATAGATTCAAGGAGTTGCTAAAAGAGTGTCCCTATCATAGTTTATCAAAGTAGCTCATTCTAGAAACTTCCTATAATGGTTTGAGTCCTTCTTTGAGGAGCATTTTAAATGCTACTATAGATGGAACTCTCATGGCTAAGATAGAAGATGTGGCCTATCAATTACTTGAGGAAATAACTATAAATAGTTATCAATGCCTAAATGAAAGACTTATGCTAGGAAAGGTAGAGGGGGTTATTAACAAATCGTGATGCAAGCTCAAATAGTCGCCTTAACCAAGCAACTTAGTGCCATTAATTGCAACGTTAGCTCTTTTTAAAACATGCAAATGACTTTTTATGAGCTTTATGGAAGAGGTGGAAATATGAGTATTAAATGTTAGGATGGTAATCCATTTAATTCCTTCAATATTAAGTAGGTGAAATTTATGGGGAATTTCAACAATAGAAAAGGCAACAATCCTTATTCCAGTTCTTACAATCTTGGCTGGAGAAATAATCCAAATTTTTCTTGGAATGTGAATAATGCCTTGAGATCACAAGCACCACTAGGTTTTTAAGCATAACAACAATAGGGAAAGAAATTAGGTTTAAAGGTTATGATGTAAAAAATCATTATCAAAACTAATAAGAGGATTGATGCATAAGATGAAGCTTTGAAAAGGCTAGATGATAAAGTTGATCAAATTAGAAAACATCACTCTTCATCTCCTAATGTATTAGAGGTTCAAGTGGGGCAATTGGCTGATACTATATCATCGAGGCAAATGGGGAGTTTACTTTCCAATTCGAAGGTAAATTCAAAAGAGCAAGTTAAAGCCATCACTTTGAGAAGTGGAAGAGAGGTAGAAAAGAGAGTTTTGGAACCTAAAAAGTAAGAAAAAGAAGAAACAACTCATCAAGAACCTAAGCAGGAATATCATAGAGTAAAGAAGGAAGAAGTTAATCAACCACCAAAGGTTCAACCTTATATGCTTCCCATTCCATTCCCTCAAATATTGAAGAACCAAAGGGCAGACCAAATGGCCAATGACTTTAACAAGAAGAGGATGGAGGAATGTGAAATAGTAACTCTCACAAAAAAGTGTAGTGCCATAATGTAAAACAAGTTTCCCCAAAAATCAAAGATCATAAGAGAATAATTATACCTTGTGAAAATGGTGAATTAGAATTTGATAAAACTTGTTGTTATCTTGGTTGTAGTATTAACCAAATGCCTTTATCTCATTTTAATGAATTGAAAATAGGTGACCTCAAAGAGACATGGATATCTTAGCAACTAGTGCATAGATCAATCAAAAATCCTATAAGGATTGTTCATCAAGTTAGACAAGTTCATTTTTTTAGCAAATTTTATGGTGCTAGACTTTGAGGAAGACTATGAGATACCATTCATCTTAGGAGACCATTTTAGCAACGGGAAGAGCCACATTGATATGGAGTTAGGCAAATTAACCTCAAGAGTGGGAGATGAATATGTAGAATTTGATGAAATCAAAGCTAAGAAAATACCAATAACAAAGGCAAAGTGTTGGAAAATATAAGCAATTAATAAAAAGGGGCAATAACACAAAAAATAGGAAGAACTAGAGTTTGAGGGGCATGACACGCACATAGTGCAATGTGATTTTCAAGAGCATCAATAAGTATTACTCTACAACTATAGGTTAAGGATATTTCTTGAAAAATTAAAGCCTAAATGGTCCAGACCTTTTGAGATAGAGAAAATTTATCCACATGGAGCAATTGAGATTAGAAATCAAAATGGAGAAATTTCCAAAGAGAATGGCAATGTCCCAAAACCTCATTTAGGGATTGAGCCTAATAAGCATAAAAAGGTGTTCCACTTTACCACCACACCCAATTAAAGAATAAGAAAGGTGAAGTTGTAAGACCTTAAAATAGCACTCTTGAAAGGCAACCCAAGATTTTAATTTTTCTCAAAATTTGTTTCACTTTTCCTCTATTAGTTATTATTAGTTAAATTTTTTAAAAAAAGTTCTTCCTCTTTTTGACAGGTTGTTAGGGAGATAATGAAAGAGAACAAGGACAATGGAAGTGAACAAGTGAAGAAAGTCTCAACATAAAGGGGTAACAAGTTCATTAAATATCCAATATGAATTTTGTGCTATAATGCAAATTGCCTTGAATTTTTGCAATAAAATATATGGTAAATATTTGCTAAGGTCTTTTTTTTTTTTAATTCCTTGTCAAAATGGAAATAAAGGTGAAGATTTGTAGTCATTTGGTTAAGAGGAACGTGTAAGAGCTTCTAGGTGTTCTAGAATTACTTATTCCACAAGCATAACAAGCGTAACATTATCTATAAGTAGAGGAAAAGATAGCTACAACAATATTCTTCTTCTGGTGTTGCATTAGAAATACCAAAATGGAACCCATCCTAACCAAAGTGAAAGAAGAACAATGCCTACCTCTTCCACTACCAAACTTGGAAGTGACAAAACCCAAAACCTCCTTTAAACCCAAGAAAACTCTCATGCGTAAAAAGTCTATGGCTTTCTACACTTACCATAAGACATTCCCAAGAAAAGGAGAGTATGTTACTCTTTTTAGGAGATTATAGTTATACAGAAGAAGAATAGACTGAGGGAATTCTCATTGAGATGAAAGATTCATCATCAAATGAGGAGAAGCAAAAAGAAAGTGAGCTTATGAAGACATATATATATATATATATATATATATAAACCATTAAAAAGGGTAAAAATGAGGCCACCAAAACCTAACAAGGGTAGAGGAAGACTAAGGAAGAATTAGTTTGTGTTTTTGCTTTGGCATGTAATACTTTGGATCTAGTATTCTAGGATCTAGAGTTTCACATCTTTCTTTTAGTATGTTTGCTTTTAATTCCAGAATGTTAGCATGTTAATTAGGAGTTTGTCAGGTGTAAAGTAGGTTTAATGTTTGTTTCATGTTTGTCAATGTTGGTTTAGTGTTTAATGTTTGATTTAGAATGAATTATGTAAAAGGAAAGTCCCAAATTGATACAATTTTATCATTGTTCGTGTGTCTAGAAGGTGTTTGATAATAGTTTGTATATGGAAAATTAAAATTGAAGAAAATTTAGACAATAGAGCATGGCTTCGTCCACTCATGACCAAAGTCATGGGCTACAACTAGCCTAATAAGAACAATGCTAGGCTGAGTCACAAGTTATGATTAAAGCCACAGCTTGTGACCTATTTTGCTGTCGAATAAGGCTTAGGCTGTTGTGGGTTATGATAATCTTATGACTGATAGCCTTGGGAGGAGTTTTTTAGGGGATTTTTAAAACCACCTAAATCCCATCCCTTTTACTCTATAAATAAGCCCTAATTCTCCTTATTTTCACTCACAATTCAATTCAAACAATTCTTTAAAGTTTGAAAGCAAGTAGAAGACATTAGAGCGTCAAAGTTTCTCTCCATCTTATAACTATCTTTTAGTTATTCTTTTACTTTCTTACTCATCCATAGCTACCACAACCACACCATCACAACTTTCATCAACTCAAAATGGCCTTAAAAGCATCTTAATTAAAGACAATGGGAAACAACCACAAAAGGGACCAAGAGATATCTCATCTAAGTATGGTACTCTATTTCCTATCAGCAAAGATGAAAAGGTAAGAGGTTCCTTTTCATAGACTCTAGAATACATGTTACATATAGATTCTTCCATGAACCAACTTTAGTGTAACTAGAAGTCACAGACAAGATGAAAGAGCTTTTAGTAGGTTGAGTAGGGTAAATTTTACATTCACGCAAATCCCATCTTATGAAGACTTAATCTTGAATTCTTTTCAACACTAAATTTTGAAAATGAGTATGAGACATCCATTGCCTTTAGACTATTTAGTAATCAATATACCATTAATCAAACCACCATGGGAGTTGCATTTAGCCTTTATAGAGGAAGTATGAGTGATCACCCCAAAAACTTTAGTGCTAGAGCATTTTAGGAGATAATTTTGGGTCAAAATGGAATTAATTTTCATCAATCTTTAAGTAGAGACAAAAAAGATAAGTGTTTAATGATACTTCACAAGTTCATAGCTTGTGTTATCTTTTGCAAATTAGCAGCATTAAAAATCTTTGAATAAGAGCTTTTTCACATATGGTGTGCTCATAATAAGCTAGAAGTCTCAACTACTCATTTCATCTTTCAACAATTGGTGGGATTATTGAAAAATCCAAAGCAAGTGGTAGGATTGGGGCATATAGTCATGGGTTTGCTATGTTTTTATAGGGTTTTGATCTAAATGAAATAGATGAGGAAGTCTTACCTATTGTAGAACCTTTTAATCTCGCTACATTAGGATGAATAGGGACTGTGACATGCAAGTTTGGAGACCAAAGTTTACAAGACAAAAAAAAATTAAGAATAAGAAAAAGAAGTCCAAAAGGAAAGTAAAGAAAAGGAATAGGAAGATATTCTTATTGTTCCACCTCTGAACACTCTCCCATAATAAGAAGAAACTAGTGCAACTCAAGAGAAGCCATGGAATTTAGTTATTCAAAGGCTACACACTATGGATGTAAGATTACAAGATTACATAATACTTTGCTAGAACTAACATAGTTTTGCACTGTCTACCAAATACTTCATGATGCACTATGTTATGAAATTGTGTCTTTGATTTTTACTCTTATTGACGCTCGCTTATTGGTGATGAATTATTGTTTTATGTAATTTAATGTTTTAATGTGCTCAAGCACCATTGTTAAATGTTTTAAATCGAATGGATAATGTATGGATGTAAAAGTCAATGGTATTTGCTACTATATGATTATCTAGTTTATTTTTATTTCACTTAGCTACTTAATTTTTCTTATTTTCTATAATGCTCATAAGAATATAGGCTACAAGAATGAAGAAAGTTTGGATACAACCAACCTTTCAATAATATTAAAAGGGGATAATTTCTTTGTATACCATCTTTTTTATCTTTTATGTCTTAGAATGCATTTCATTAAGGATAATGTTATATTTAAGTGTAGAGGAAAGGATAGCGATCTTAAGCTTAGACGTACATTGTGTTTGTACCTATGTACAAAGCTTAAATGGACCAAATTTTTTAAAAAATTTTTGCAAAGGATGTGTAGCTTAGTTAAGCTTTATTTAGTAAACACTATGAGTTATTATAAAAGAGAAATAATTCTTAGGATGAATTTGGGATTAATGAACTTTGAATTACTTGCTAATTTAAGGAGAGTTAATCGTTGATTTAAGGAGTGTAACTTATGACTTTATGATACTTGGAATTCAATGAGATTATGTTTTGCATGTATGTTGAAATAAGCAATTTAGTTAGCTATGAATATACATAATTACATGAGCTTAAAGGAAAATGAATTCCTTTTGTGCGTTGTTAATTAGTAATGATAAAATAGTTTAAGAGATATGATTTAAGAATGATCAAAATAGTTGAAAAAAGAAAAGAAATAACTGCTCCATTATTTTTGGGATGCTTAATGACTAAGATCTTCATGACTAATGTATATTTTTGCATAAAATAGCAAACTAGAAACATGAGTATGCAAAGCAATTCGAATAAAGTTATATATTGAATAACTAGGTACATTCATCACCAATGTTTATATTTGTGAAAAAGACATTAACTCTTCGAAAAAGAAGAGAAAAAGAAAAAGAAATGAAAAAGTAGTGTGCTTAAAACAAGAAAAGATGTATCCAAATGATCTCATATGCTTAAAGTTATTCTTCTACTTGCTAATTAATGAAGCCAATAGTGATCCAACTTGTTTTACAATAAGATTATGTTTATTGATGGTCTAGTTAAATGTGTTGTTAAGATATGCATGTAAAATATGATTTTCTTATTTCTAATTATTGATGAATGAGTGACTTTGCATTTCAAGAGAGTAATCTAACTTAAGTTTGTTTGTTTGAATGAATTTTTGTTGGTGTATCTTTTATAGTACTTAGGTGATTACTATTTTAAGCATGATGATGTTATACATGTTTTGTGGAGATTATAAAATTGTGGGTTATTTATTCTTTGTTACTTGAGGATAAGTAATGGTTCAAGTGTAGGGATATTTGTTAGGCTTAATTTGTGCATAGATATTTGGTAGGATTTAGGTTTAAATTGATGTTATACTATGTTTAAATAAGTTATTTTGAGTTAATGTGTGTTATTCCTCACATTTGGATGTTTTATAGCTGTTTTAGCAAGTTTGGAGTGAATTAGGACAAAATCGAGCATGGATAGTAACTTTAAGGACCAAGTTGGAGATTTAGGCACATGAAGAAAGAAGGAAGCTATTACACCTACGACTAAAGTCGCAAGTCGCGACTTCTTTTAATCAAACAAAGGTCACAGGCCATAACTTGGGTGATCTGGGACCTACTTTTTAATCTGTGTTAATGCTTTTAAAGAGTATTTAAGGCCAACAATTAGGGTTTTAAAAAAAGAGGCTAGGAAAGGTTGAAAGAAGAGTTTTTAGGTGAAGAAAACACGCTTTAAAGAGAGATCAAGTGCAAGAGTTCAAAGCTTCATTAGATCAAAGGAAGAAGAATAAGAGAAGATATATCAAGGCCTTTAGGAGATTTCACTTTTCCTTCTCATATTTCTTATTTCTAGTGCTAAGATGATGCTTTCACTTTTGGATTTGCCTTATTTTGTTAATATGTTAAGGTAGATCTTTTGATTTAGGACCTTGATGTGTCCATGGATAATGATTGATTATTTTATATATGATTTTAATGAATATGTTGGCATTTTATTTCTCTTATAAGTAAATGATTCTTTATCTTAATGTTTGTAATTGCTTGATCACTAATTACATGTGTTTATGTTTCATGTATAGATTAAGAGATAATAAATTGAAATATACCCATAATCATTTCCCTTAGGTTAATTGATGAATAGATATACCCACTTAATTTATTGAGTTGATGAAGTAATGAATTCCTATTTCAAATCGAGAGATGGATCTGGAGGGATGGTTACATGTTAAGTGAGATCTTGAGAATGAGTCTTAACACTTGGAGAGTCAATCGATAAATGCATGTCTTAATCTAATATGCCACTGAATGATTGATTATTTCATAATTTTTCATTAATGAGATCAAGTGTCCTAGGTGTTTATTCTTTAGGTTTTCTTTCTCCATTACTTTTTTCTTTTCTTTTAGTCAATTGCTAATTTAGTTACTTTTATTACATTACTAGTTTAGATATTATTTTCATTCTTCAATTTTCAGATAAAAATAGGATCATTATATTGTAGTATTTATTACACTTATCTCTGTGGGACAATGTATGGATGCATTCTTGTGCACTGTGTTATTTTGATCACAATCCTTTTATGGTTAATTGCATTATGGTTTAAAGAATAATTTGGAAGAAATAAGATGATTTAGAAGTTTGAGAATATTTATTGAATTGGAACCACTTTGTTGGATTTAGTTAAACATCTGATCTTTGGATAAAAGTATAAGCTAGCTCCAAATGGAATAGTCTTATACAACTAGTGGAAATTCAAAATTTAGCCAAGCTCGACTAATATAGTGGCCTTATGCATGAAGGAATAGTCCTATTCATTCTTGAAGATAATTAAAGCGACCCATTTTTTCCTAGGAACATAAGTGCGAATAAGCCATTTATAGTTAAACAGTTAATTTTTTTTAACAACCTCAACTTTGTTAAAACTATAAGTACTAGTTAGTTTTCTAACTTATGTTATATAAAGGGCATCTCCTTACTTATGAAGCATTCAGAAGAAAAGCTTCCAAAAAGTCTTATATTCAAAGTGATTAGAATCTTTTTCATCTTCTTTTTTTTTTTTTCAAGCACTTTATTTGTTCTATGATCTGTATTGGGTAGCTTAAGAGTAACTTAGAGAGTGATTCTCTCTTGTGTAATATTTGTATTCTTCTATGTGAGGATTTTTCGAGGTTGGGTAATAAACCCTTTAAAGAGATTTGGTAAAAGGCTTAAGGTAATGCCTAGGAAAATCTAAATCTATCTTAAGTTGGTTTTAAGTAACACCTAAAAGATTTCATGCAAACCTTTGAGTAACACCTAAAAGTTACTTAAGATAGCAAACTTTCTAATATTGACTAGAGGAGAGGATATAAGGAAAGGTTATGTTTAATCACTATTAAATTATGTCTTCTTATGTGATTGTTGTGCTTACATGAAATTCACCATTACTTAAAAATTTGCCATTATCCTATTCACCCCCTCTTTCAAGGGCTTATTGGGACAATAAGTGGTGTTGGAGTTTATCTATTTGGATCAAACTTCATTACAAATAGTAAGATAATTGGCATATGTAAGATTAGGCATCGGTTAATCCATCTTCAAACATCCTTTCTTTAATGGCCAACATTACCTCTTCTGGAAAAAAAATATGGAAATTTACCTAGATAGTGAAGGAATTGAATTATGGGATGTTTAAAGAAAAGGTAAAAACACCAATCAAAATTTTAAATGTTATAGAAATCTATAAAGAAAAAGGAGAATTAAGCATTGAGGAAATAAAGCTTCAAAATGTAGGTTTAAAAGTCATAAAAATCTTGAGAAGCTCACTCAATAATGTTGATATTGATAGAGTCTCTTAATGTTACTTAGCTAAAGAAGTATAAGACACTATGGAGCAAATCTGTAACGACCATTTCATTTGAGCTCTGATACCAATAACTGTAACAACCATATTCATTTACATAACTCATATCATTCATGTTCAAAATACATATGCATAAAGGTTTTATCCATCCTACACACAATCAAACATTTATTTGATGCACATCTATGTATGTGACACCAGAAGAGAGAGAGTTTGGATTCAGCCGACGACCTGTGGTCCATATGAAATGATGTAACACTGAAAGCACGAAGGTGTCCAATTCTTATTCTTCGGTATCTGAAAAAAATATTGC
>CATIWR010167930.1:0-16883 GCA_949677035.1 Omphalea diandra | reverse complement strand
ATATATATATATATATATATATATATATATATATATATATATATATATATATATATATATATATATATATATACACATAAATATAAATAAGATCTTATACAAATTCAATCCTACATAAATAAAATATAAATAAGATATTTTAATACACATAAAACTCTTTAAGAAGATCATAAGATAACCTATTAATAAAAGAGATTCAAGTTCATATCCTATATCATAAAATTAGAATACACTAAGGAAATTAGTTCAAATCCATCGCACTTTTGTGTTAACAATATAAAACACGCAAATAAATACTACATAAAATGAAATAAAACATTTAAAAGAAGTCATCAATGTTCTTATTTAAATCAACCCCTTCATCTTTTTCTTCATCACCATTATTGACAGTTTCTTATATATTAAGTTCATTGCCACCAAAAGACTCATCATTAGTATTTCCATACAAATTTTCATTAACAACGACATCATTATTAATGACTTCCACATCCATTGGAGTCTTTAATGATTACCTCATTTTCATCATCAATAACATTAACATTATCTCTACCTTTATGAATTTCCAAATTATCACTTCCATTCTCTCTTATTACACCATCCAAAGCACCAAATCAACCTTTATTTCCTTAAACATCAAGGTTAGGTTCCTTAGTTATCCATTCATCATCAAAAGAAAAATCTTCAAAGTCACATTAATGATTATCCCTTTTTACTTATCTATTCTTCAACTTCAAGTTGTACGTTATAAATATCAAGCCATTCATTTTTTTTTATGCAAATAATTTCTTCTCTTATTGTGAACTTGTATAATAAGCCATATAAACTTTTATAAGCAACCTCAAAAATAGCAAATAAAGAAAAAGAGAATAGATAATTAAAAAATGTATTTATTACTAACTCGATTGCATCAAATTTCTCTCACATCCAGAAGAGCTGCAAGATAAGCTTAATACTCGAATAGCAAATTTTTGCAACTCGAAATGCTCATCTCTATAAGAATTCCACCACTTTGTTAGTGTCTTTTGTCCTTTACTAGATTGGCAACCTCAATTCTAAATAAGCCTTTTAAATCCTTAAAGAGCTCAAGTTATGTGTTCATCTCACATGTTTCTTTTATATCAGGAACCATCTTCTCTAAACATTTATACAACCCAAGTTTGATCCTAGCATTGACTATGACATTGGGACTATAATGGTATTTAGGATTTAAGTAGTAAGTAACAACATGCAATGGTTTATAAAGCTGAAGTTCTCATATCTCATCAATAATTCTCAATATAGTTTCAAAAACTAGAAAAAGGAACGTAGAAGGCATGATTAAAATGTGATAAAGGGAACATAAATTAAAAAAATAAACAATAATTGTAGAAAATAAAATAAGGAATTTATATACATAAAGTATAGTTAAGAATTTTTTTAAAAAAAAATTGTCATTAATTTTCACTCTAGCACAAGTCATTTCTTCATAAATAAAACACATAGTTGGTTTCTCATCGAAATCCACCAATTAAAGCACTTCAATAGGAGGACATGCTAGCTTAAGACAAGTAACCACATTTTTCCAAAATCTACTATCCGATATCATTTGTTGAACTCACTTTCCATCATCTAAAGATGCAAATTTACTACACTTTCATGACTTAGAAATAAAAATTGTCATTAATGCACTTTTGTGTTCACTTAGACACATCAAAGTCAAATAAGTAATAGAAAAGTGAGTGGCACCAGGTCTAATCAAATCCATTTTCTTTGTGAAGTGTCTCAACATGGAAATGAGAAATGTCCTTGAATAAATATAAGTTGTGGTCCTTCATTTTTTTGAGATTATTATATAATGGACCTTTACCTTTTTATTAAAGTCCTCTAGGATCAAATCAATAGAGTAAGCAACATAATGAGTTTAATAAAGCCTCATTCTTTTCTTTATTAGCTTATCCCCTATTACTTTGTAATCAGTAGCATAAATTGTGACCATTTGAATAACATTCTCCTTTCTAACCTTATCTACAACATCATCTAACATCTTGAAAACTTTTTTCAACAGTTTTCGAGATGTCAGATGTATCAATTGATGTCAAGAAAATTATTTTATTTAGACTATTTGCTAAAATTGCAAATAGAACTTAATTTTTTACTTGTCCATCCATATGACATGATAATGCAACTAGTTTTTTCATTCAGCTTTATATTCCTCAAGTAATTTTATGAGCGTCCTTAGGTATTTGTTTGAACAAGTAAAATCTTGTCTACAACTCTATTCTTTTATTGACCAATGGAGGGATACTAAAGGCCTCACACAAGTTTGAAGTCCTTTTTTCCAATTTGGTGGTCAGCAAGAGGACCAAGTAAGGATGATACCTTGGTACCATCCCTATAAGATGTGGAGTCACTTCTCAACTTTGGTCTAGATAAGAACTCAAGCAAGGAGCTTAGGGGATAGTTTTGAGGCCAGGGATAATTACGCATACCAAGAAGAGGACCATAAAGCCTACTCCTACAGTAAGAGGGCCCCTACATCTACTCCTAGGGGGTTAGAGCTTATTATGGAATGCAAGTTGGACCTTGTGTTCAAATTGCATGATTGAGTCCTGCATGGCATCTCTGACTGGCCTACACCTTTGAGCAAGCCAAGACCACCCATATAAGTGTCTTTTACCTGCATTCTTACATCATTTATTATGATTTTGATATTAATTATTGAAACATCCCTTTTTCTCCTTACAGATCCCTCATGTGTAAGCTAAGCCTATGGTAAACTTCATTGTGCTCTGAAAAGAATAATGGCATAGTAGACTCGATCGATACAAGTTAGTAACATACGAGAAACATGTATACAAGCTCATGAATATGTATGTGATTAGTGTCTTATTCATCCTAACCTCATGCATTTTGTAGGAGATAGTCCAATGCCTAACCTATAAGCTTCGAGACAAGACATAGCCCTTAGTGACAGTCAAGGCCTAAATAGAGATGATGGCAAAAGCAGCAGCTGAGGATTCTAACTCCAACAAGTATGTAGCCTCAGTAGAGAAGGGAAGAGATGATGAGGAGATCGCCTCTAGGAGCAGAGGAGATTGAGCCCGTCTAACGATCCTTAAATTTTAGGTTTTTTTTATTTCTTCTTTGGTACATTTATTGGATATTATAGATGTTTTTTTGGCATAATTATATTAATATTTGGGGTGATTTGAAAGCCCAATTGCATTTGGATGTTTGCTCGAATACTACGATTTTAAGACACACTGAGATGATTCTGCCTCCCTTTTTTTCCAAACTCGAGTGCTCTTTAGTATAAATGCATGAATTTGATCCAGGCTCAAATTTTTTCTTCTAAATGTATGGTTGTATCATTTTGTCCCCTTTGAACATATATATTCCTTTTGGGAAAAGGTACCAAACAATCTTCATTATCAAAGTACAAGGAAGACTATGCTCAATTTTTCCCAAAAAAATTGGTTCTATAAGGCCATCAAGTTATCTATACAGACCAATAGTTATTTGTACAGATATTTCACGTGGGTTGTACAACCATGTATAACTATTCATAATTATAAAGCACTAAGCATCTCCTCCTTCTATAAATATCCTTTTGTGATTTTGTTCTTCAAACCCAACATTTTCACTCTCCCAACCACAGCTAGGGCATTTTTAAGGTCTCTCCTATCTCAAGGTTGGTTTGATCTACCTTGGGCTAATCTTGAAGCTCTTTTTTACCTCTTATATGTTCATTTAGACACAAATTTCTTGCACGTAGCTTGTGACTCATGGGATTCCACTACCCATTCTTTCCACCTTAGACATTGAGATCTACCCCCTGATTAAAGAGTTTAGCATCATTCTCGACTATCAGGTCATGGTTGCTAATCAAATTGCTTTGCCATAGTTGGGTTATCCACATATTTGGAAGATAGTAAAGTTATTTAACTTACGATATGATGAAGTGCCCAAGTATACTTTAGGTGAGGAGAAAATTCTTATGACTTCTTTTCTCACTCTTTGCCCCTTCAGAAGTCATGCTCGAGCAGTATAAGCTCGTATTATTATGGTTATCTTAATATGTAAGTTTCTTTTGTGAAAGGAAGATGGTGAGATAGATTTGTAGATTTTTCCCATGCTTAAAGAAGCTGAGTTAGGAAAAAACCTTATCCCGACAATCCTAAGTAAGACTATTGTAGGTTTGGATAAAGTAGACCTAGTATTGATGATTCTTTCTCTAAGAGCCCCTTATTGCTTCAGGTATGAGTTTCCTTCACAACTTTTATTTCATTTAATTTATTTTTTATTGCCCTAATTTTTGCTTAGACCACCCTTTCAAATTTTCAATCCAACGGGCAGCTCTTTTTTGCTTAGGCTATCCTTTCAAGTTTTTGACCTAATGAGTCTAATATTTTATTTTATGTTTTCTTCTTTTTAAAAAAATATGGCTACAATAGAGGTTGGATTTACTGGTTGCCCCTACTAAGGATGCGAAACGCTACTATCCATAACATCACTTGAATTGCCACCTATCAAGGCCCACAGCCACTAAGGATGAGTGGATTGAATGGATGTGTCATATCACCACTTCTGACATTTGCTAGACTTGCCTATGGTAGAGACTCTCGCAAGTTACTTTGAAGACCTACTACATGATTATTCTGGCATTAGCATCTAGCACCTTTTATGATCCAGCCCAAGTGTGTTGATACTTTAGCGTTCCTTAGCATATAGTGGACTTCTTTCTATCAACGAGGGTCTATTGTCCTAGTGTTTCCTAGATAGCTTTAAGGCTACATGGGCCACCCGTCACCCTAATACTGAGGATGATGTTGACTATATGGCCTGGTTACACAACTTTTAGAATTGTAAAGTTCCTTCCATCTTATCAAAACATTAACAAATAATGAATTTTATAGGAAGAAACTTTCATACATTTAGTTCTAGCTTGAAGACATGTTTAACTAAATTTACTTTAATTATGCAAAAGTATTTCTTTTTGATATTATGTTTAAGATGAACCATTTTCATTTTGTATATTACACATTAATTGAATGCATAATCACTACTTTTAATAATGTCACATTAGATCATCCAATTACCTCACTTCATGCCTTTGCCTCGTTGGTTCTCCGCCCTCAATTTTTCCTTCTTCCATCATTACCCTATATTTCATCATCCCCTAATAAGTGTCCCTAGAGGTCAATAGCACTCTCTCACTTTTTACTGTATATACATATTTACCTTTTGTACTCCACTTTTTGCCTAAGCTGCCCTTTCAAGTTTTCGACTTAGTGAGCCTATTTTCTTTTTTTCTTTTCCTTTTTTTTCTTTGTTTATGCCGAAACTTTTATTAAAGCTGCCCTCACGGGTTTTTGACTTAACCAGCTAATTTTACTTTTTCTCATATCTTCACATGAAATACTTCTTTAACCTATCCAGATTTACTCGCTCGAAGAATTGATTCCCATCCATATTTGACAACTTCACTATACCTCCTAAATAGATTTGTTTAACCACATAAGGATCTTCCCAATTTGGCCTAACCTTTCCTCAATGTTCTTGAGCTTATGGTCTGATCGCCTTCAACACCAAGTCATCGATCCTTATGGTGCTTGTTTTGACTCTCTTGTTAAATGTATGACCCATCTTAGCCTAATATAACTGAATATGGTATAGAACCTTCAATATGTTCTTATCTAAGAGAGCCAACTATTCAAATTTTCTTCTCTCTTACTGGCATTCAGGAAGCTCTAATTCAACTAATACTCGTGAAGACTTCACTTCCACATCATTTGGCAAACTGTCTCTACCCTGTACACAAAGGAGTAAGGTATCATTCCTATTAACGTCCTTACCATAGTTTGGTACCCCTATAATGCAAAAGGTAACTTCTCAAACCGATCCTTATAGGTTTTCACCATCTTGGTGAGGTTGTTTTTTACATTCTTATTTGTCAGCTAAACTCCTTCATTAGCATATGCTCTATAAACTGATAACTTGTGATGAGATACACTAGATTTTTCTAGGATTACCTTAACATCAGCCTAAAAATGAACCTAACTATCTATAACAATACGATGTGGCATGCCAGAACTATAGATGAGGTTCTTCTTAATGAATCAGATCATTTATTTTGCCCCTAACTTATTAAAATGCTCAACCTTTACCCATTTCAAGAAATAATCAACTACTACCACGTTGTTCTTTTTCCCCTTGTAAAAACTGGCTTAATTTCTCTAATCACATCGATCCCCTATACTGCAAAAGACTAGGGTGAAGTCAAGATTTGTAACTCAATCGAAAGCAGGTAGTTGAGGCTACCATGAATTTAATTTTTGTGACATCTTAGAAGCATCTGCATATAATCACTATACATAATTTTCCAATAATAACTTATTCTCAAAATTTTCCTTACCAACGTCTTCCCACTCATATAAGGGTTATAGGTCCCTGCATGCACCTTTTTAATGACTTTGTTCACTTCTTCTTTTGTCAAGCATTTCATATATACTAGTCTAAAATTCTTTTATACATAAATCATCACAGACTATAAATTACAATGCTAATTTTTAAATCACATACTTATCCTTCCTTTTGGCCCCTTTAGAGTACTCACCACTTTCTAAGTACCTTTGTACATCATACTACCAAAGATGATTTTCCATAGATAATGGCATTTCTCTTTTCTCAACATGGCATGGCATCACAAACCTAAATATAATGAGCGACTTCATTAGCATGGCCTTCAGCCCATCCCAAATAGAAACCAAAGTCATTAAGGCATCAGCCATTGCATTCTCCCTTCACGGTAAATGATGAAATACGATTCTCTGAAAATTAACTTTTCGAAGTGTTCCAAATATGCGCTCAAACATTCTTCTATTAGCTCTCATCCATCAATCACTTAGGAGATAACTAATAATGAGTCTCTGAACACTTCAGTTGTCTTGACCTGCATATACATCAAAAGTTCCATCTTAAGTGCACAAGTTTCATACTCGATCATGTTATTGGTTACCTTGAAATCAAACTTCTTAAACACAGGGAAAAGTTCTCTATCTAGTGATATCAAAATCACTCCCACACTTTGTAACAACCATATTCATTTACATAACTCAAATCATTCATGTTCAAAATACATATGCATAAAGGTTTTATCCATCCTGCACACACAATCAAACATTTATTTGATGTACATATATGTATATGACACAAAGAGAGAGAGAGTTTGGATTCAGCCGACGACCTGTGGTCCATATGTCTCAATGTAAAACTAAAAGCACCAAAGTGTTCAATTCCTATTCTTCAGTATCTGAAAAAAAATTTTGCAATTTGGTGAGTCGCGACTCAGTGAATAAAAATAATAATCAAATTCTCATGGCATAATCCATAATCAAATATTATCAAGACACATTACAAGTATAACAATTAACTATGCAAGTGCAAATGCAATAGCTTTGTTTTTATTGTGACCTAGCAAGGCAAACATTGCTCCCGGGATATTCATGTGATTCATGTAACATATGATTTGGGACCTATTGGTCCATCTTCCTGTAATTCATTTGACATATGATTTGGGACCTGTTGGTCCATCTTCCTGTAATTCTTTTGACATATGATTTGGGACCTGTTGGTCCATCTTCCTGTGATTTCAAGTGTTTGACAAGTCGGTCACAATGTCTTTTTAGTTCCATATGCAAGTGCTTATTCACCAATGATATATCGAGTAATCGTTAAGAGCATTTGATTCTCACTTGGCCTGTATTCCCATGTAACATGTAACAATTCAACCATATATATACATGTAATAGAACATAATCATATTATACTCATGTAACATGTAACAATCCAATCATTCTCACTTGACTTATGTTTTCATGTAACATGTAAAAATTCAATCATATATACATGTAATAGCACATAATCAAATTATAAAATTATCATACACACACATTGAATTCAATTATGGTTTCTACTCGCCTTTTGATGTTATCGACCTTTATGGTAGGTTTGGTTCCCTCTCTATAGCTTCCTCAAAGTTTTGAGACCCTAGAATTTGATACATACATGGTTACAAGTATATCAAAATGATTATGAATGCTTGGTGCATGATCCATGCAAGTGGACCTATGTTTATGCATATATTCCTAATAGGGCAGCTTGAGCTTGCTACACTCTCACCGCAATAACTCTAGATATACTCATCGAATTGACTTAATTCTTTTTGTCAAACAAACTAGACACATAAATCCCCAACATATTCAAATTTCACGTTAATATCAGACACATATAGAATGTGGTGAATTTTTAAATGTTGCCCTATTGCAGTGTCTTCTCAGTCTGAGTAGGTCTCACTCTCTTGGGTGTATCTCAAATTGTACATATCTAATTCTAATGATAATCTACCATCAGTTACAAAACATATGAGGGAACATTTGTCATGTTTTACTCATTGTCTAATTCAGTCTATAAGGTCACCAAAACAAAGGACCAGTCTCAAGATGTGCAGGTTTGTAACATGTTGCCAACAAGTCATGATGAAGGGACAACATCTCAACATCCTGCACGAATTTGGCAAACTATTTCATAGGTATGTACATCATACATAAATTTACAACTTTCAAGTTCAGACAATCATCAAATTCTGAATCTATGGCCATCAAATACTTGGAAAACATATTCAAAAGAAAGGTAGGTTTCACTCCGGTACAAAGTTAGTTCCAATCAATGAGCCATAACTCTTTCCACACATTAAATCAATCAAAACTGGTTTACAGGTGTTTAGAGAGGAAATAATCCTATAAATTTCATGTTTTACACTTTGTCAAAATCAGAACATAAAGCCATCAAAATATAAGAAAATAGAAGGCTGAGATCATCTTAGTTCGGATTTGACCTAGTCCTACTGAAGGGGTCATATCTCCTCACATACATAAAATCAAGCAAAACTGTTTCGTACACATTTATATGAGACATAAAGCTACAACTTTCATATTTTTCACTTTCCCTAATTTCTCTTCTAGGGTTACAAAATTATGGGTACAAAATTCAGCTCTAACAGCAAAATCCAACAGAATCAGCTCTTATTCTCTTGGATTACAACTTCCATCCAAGAGATCTACCTTAATTACTCCATAATTCTCACTAACCATGCATGATTAACATGTAATCAGAGGTTAATTCCAGTTGAGAAGAAGATAAATTTACTTACCTACTGTCCCAGAATTGAAAAACCCTAGGCAGCTCACTCTTCTCCCTCTCTTCTTCTTCTTCTTCTTCTACTTCTTCTTCTTCTACTTCTTCTTCTTCTTCTTCCTATTCCTTTCTTTCTTCTTCCTTTGCTCTCTCTTTGTTTTTGGTATAACCCACATTTTTTCCTCAAAATCTGACCCTAATGGTCTGTTTTTTTATCTTAAATAAGTCAAAAGATTGGGGCTGGTTTCCTATTGTTGAAAATTAAAAGTTTTGCTTTTAGTCCCTCTTCTTCACTCATTAAGCACTTTCATCCATTTCCTAATTCCTAGATACTCCTTATACTTTTAATTAAGCTCTAAGATACCATTATTTATGATACTATAACATGCACACAACATAAAACAATTTGCCATGCAACTATACAAACACCACACATATGTTCAAGTGTCCCCAACTACAACGATGCTTCTAAATGTTCAAGTGTCCCCAAATGCAATGATGCTTCTAAATGTTCAAGTGTCCCCAAATGCAATGGTACTTCTAAATGATTATTTATCTAATGCATATGTTCATGTGATAATGCCAATGAACGTGTTTGGGGATGTTATAGTTAAACTCACTAGTAACAACGAGACTCTCAAGTTCAGCACTTCATCTCTTCAAAAAGAGAATAAGTCTTTGAAAGAATGTACTAAGACTCAAGAAACTCTAGCTAAGAAGGTAGAGTCTCCTACAGTTGAGAATCTAAAGCTAAAGGAAAATCTTAGCAAGCTCACTAAAGGAAAGGAGAAGTTAGACTATCATTGAGGTTCAAAGGAATCCATCTAATAAATATGGATTAAGCTACAATGCCACTACTTCATCTACTCCATCCACCTCTCAAACAGTCTTTGTTAAGGATAAAGAGAATATTGTCCTTAAAACCATTAGGACACTTAAAGTTTCCACAAAAGGAAATGTCACAAGTGGTGAGCCTCAATTCAGTCACAAATAATTGAGAAATGTTTCTTCTGGAGTAAACTGTGCTTACATGTATCACCGTTACAAGCCTAAATGGAAAAATATGCAAAGGAACAAAACATGGCACAATTGTAAATATGTACACACACAAAATAGTAAATTATCTCACATGAGATATGTTGCTCAAAGGAGCTACAAATCTAAGAGACATTATGTGTATGTTCCATCTAAAGGTAGGACATCAATTCACGTTGATAGTAATTGCTTTTATTATGGCATTTGTGATCCTATTGCATATTAATACCAGTATAAAAAGAATGATAGGCAATTGGCAAGAACTAACCCTTAAGGACCCAAGAAAGTGTAGGTACCTAAGACATAGTCTTCATTATTTTATAGAAGTGTTTGAAATCCAAAATTAAAGAACAAGAATGGTACCTTGATAATGGATGTTCAAAGCACATGATAGAGAAGAAAACTCTTCTCACAAATTGATAAGATTAAGGACCTTGGTAATGTATTGTTTAGAGATAATGGTAAAGCCAAAATTGTTGGTATAGGTAAAATTGGTAAGGATGATGAGTCTCTTATTCTTGATAAAGTTTTACCTATTTATGGACTTAAACATAACTTGCTAAGTGTAAGTCAATTGAATGACAAAGGATTTAGAGATATGTTTGAACCACAAGCATGTTATGTATCAAGAATGAGTGATAACAAAATCTTGTTCATTGGAAGAAAAATGCATAACATTTATGTGATTGACTTATATTCTCTTACTAACCATAATACAAAGTGTTTAGTCTCTATAATTGATGAAAGTGAAACCTAGCATAAAAGGCTAGGACATGCTAGCATGAAACTCCTCAACAAACTAAAGAAAAGATACTTGGTTGAAGGACTACCTAACATCAAGCTCATAAAAAGAAGAAGTTTGTAAAGCATGCCAAAGAGGTAAAAAAAAGTTAAATCTTCATTCAAAGCTAAGAACAAGGCAAGTTCGACTAGACCATTGCAATTGCTTCACATGGATCTTTTTGGGCCAAGTAGGATAGCTAGCTTAGGAGGCATGCATTATGCATTTGTCTTTATAGATTACTTCTCTATATATACTTGGATGTTATTCCTCCCACATAAGGACTCTTATTTTGATGCATTTAGAACCTTTGCCAAGAGAATTCAAGCCAAAAGGATTTGAAAATTCCATATAATAGAAGTGACCATAGAAGTGAGTTTGAAAATGCTAAGTTTCATAGTTTTTTTTTATGAGTATGGTATTTCATACAACTTCTCAATTCCTAGAACACCACAACAAAATGGTGTTACAAAAATAAAGAATAGAACTCTTCAAGAAATGGTTAGAACTATGCTAAATGAATACCATCTTCCTAAGTATTTTTAGGCAAAAGTTGTAAACACTTCTTACTACATCTTGAATAAAGTCTTAATAAGACCCCTGTTAAAGAAAACTTCCTATAAGTTATGTAACAATAAAAAACCTAAGATTGCATATTCAAAGTTTTTGGTTGCAAGCATTTCATTCTAAACACCGAAGACAACCTATGAAAGTTTGACTCCAAATCTGATGAAGGACCTTCTTTTGGATACTCTACCACCAGCAAAGGGTATAGAGTTTTCAATAAGAGCACTTATTGTAGAAAAGTCTATGCATGTTTTTTTTTTTTTATGAATCTAACTATACTTCTTCAAGAATAGAAGAAGATGTTGATGGTTTTATAGGTCTCATAAGTGAGCTAAACATTAGAGAAAAGATAGTTAAACAATAAGAGGAAAGCATGGAAAGAAATGAAGCTCCATCTCCTCCATCAAATGAAGAGGAAACTGAATTATAAAGTGAATGGATCTTTATGAAAGATCATTCAAAAGAACTCATCATTAGTTATCCATTAAGTCAGGTAAGAACTAGAACATCTTTTAGAAACACTTGAACTAATCTTGCTTTTGTATCCTTTATTGATCCTAAGATGATAGATGAGCCCCCATTAGAGATGAACATTTGGTTCTTACTATGCAAGAAGAACTCAATCAATTTGAAAGTAACAAGTATGGGATTTAGTTTTAAGACTTCATAACAAATATGTTATTCGAACTAAATATGTCTTTAGAAGTAAACTTGATGAACTTGGGATCATTATTAGAAATAAGGCTAGGTCAATAGCTAAAGGCTATAATCAAGAAGAAGGGATTGACTTTGATGAAACCTTTGCTTCTGTAGCTAGATTAAAAGCCATTAAAATTCTCCTTGCATTTGCATGACACATGAATTTCAAATTATATCAAATGGATGTCAAAAGTGCATTGCTTAATAGATACATTGAAAAAGAATTTTATGTTGAATAACCTCCTGGATTTGAAAGTCATTGCTTTTCTAATCATGTGTATAATCTCATCAAAGCCTTATATGGCTTGAAGCAAGCTCCAAGAGCTTGGTATGAAAGATTGAACAACTTTCTTATAGAGAAAAGATTCACCAAAGGATTGGTATACATAACTCTTTTCATTAAGAAAAAGAATAGGGGCATATTGCTAATACAAATATATGTAGATTATATCATATTTGGTGCTACTAATGTTTGCTCATGTGAAGATTTCTCTAAAGTAATGAAGACTGAGTTTGAAATAAGCATGATGGGATAGCTTAAATTCTTCCTTAGACTACAAATCAAGCAAAGAAAAGAAAGGATCTTCATCAACTAAGCCAAATATACAAAGAAGCTAATCAAAAGATTTAGCATGAACAATAGCAAACCTTTTAAAACACTTGTGAGCACTAACATCAAGCTAGACATGGATGAATAAGGTAAGGGTGTGTACCAAAAGCTATATAGAGGTATGATTGGTAATCTACTCTATCTCACAGCCTTTGGACTTAATATTATGTTTAGTGTTTGCTTGTATGCTAGATATCAATCCATCTTAAGGAATCTCACTTGCATGCTATGAAACACATGCTTAAGTATCTTGTTGATGCTCCTAACTTAAGACTTTGGTATCGAAGAACTCCACATTTGAATTGAATGCATTTTCTGATGTTGATTTTGCTAGGTGTACTTTGGATAGAAAGAGAACTTTAAGCACATGTCAATTACTTGGTCAATGCTTAGTGTCTTGAAATAGCAAAAAGTAAAACTTAGTTGCTTTATCAACTGTTGAAGCTGAATATGTAATAGCTAGCCTTTGTTGTGCTCAAATCCTATGGATGAAATAATAACTTTTTGATTACAAAGTGGTTGTAAATCAAGTGGCCATCAAGTGTGATAATACTAGTGCCATAAACTTATTTAAAAATCTCATTCAGCATTCTAAGAGCAAGCACATAGACATAAGACATCACTTGCTTAGAAATCATGCAAATATTGGCAATATTGTGTTGGATTTTGTTGATACTAACCATCAATTGGTAGATAGTTTCAGTAAATCTCTTTGTGATGAAAGGATGTAATTCATCAAAAGAGAACTTGGTATGATTGATGGAAATACCTTGGAATAAGCTTCAATCAGGTTCTTCTCTTTCTCAATCCATTTATGATCATTGTTGTATTGATATTTGATCATTATTACATGAGCTGATCACCATTGAAGTCTTTAGATTTAACAGCTAAAGATTTTGATTGTAAATCTTGATTAAATTGTCCAAATATTAATTGAATTCATGATCACTTCATTGAATTTGATTGATAATATTCATCAACTAAGCTTTCAAAGTGTTTGTGTTATTAAAAAATTAGTTTTAAATAAAGTTTTTGATTGAAAAACATGGGTAGGGATTACCATAGTAGGAGGAATTGAAACTAGTACACCTCCTACATTTGGTCCATCTCTCTCTATTTGAGCATAAGGTGCTTGAGCAGTTAGAAAAATCTAAGACAATAGGGAGAAAAATCATGATAACATGAGCAAAAGACAAAGAGAAATCAATGAGAAAGATGTAAGCATATATCAAGGGAGAGAAAAGAGAAAGTTGAATGAACTCTAAGTAGAGAAAATATAAAGGCAAAAATGACAACTCAATGCATATCCTTAATAGATTAAGGGGGAGTTAAAATTTGATACTTAATATGTTATATCCTTAATGATTTTTTTTAAAAAAAATTATCATTATCAAAAAGGGGGAGAATGTTGAACCTCCAGATTTCAAGTCTTGTTTTGATTATCACAAACATGTCAAAGAGCTAATCTTTGTCCAAGTTATTTGTGTTAGATCTTGTAGAAACAATAACTCTTTGAACTATGATGATTGGAGAAGGAATTATAAATAAAAACTCTAAATATTAGAATGTGAATATCAAAGCAAACTAAGCTGCAAGTCCAACTGGTGTTGCCCATTTCCAACAGGCATTATAGACCTCGCAACAAGCATTAGAATCTTTTAACAGGCATTGGAGTAACACTATAAGCATGAAAAAAGCCTCAGGGACCTCTTAACAAGTGTTTCCTTCTTTTACAATAGGAATTGGACAACTCTAAAGACTTGGGCTATGCATATTGAACCTTGCAATAAGTGTTGTTCTTAGCCTCACAATAGGCATTGTACTTTCACAACAAGGGTTAGACAAAGTGCCTTAGATTAAGAAAAACTTTCAAGTTTTTGAAACAGGTGTTGGCCTTTCACAATAAGCATTAGAAAAATGCTCTAGAATGGCCTAAGTCTTTTGGACCCTTTAATGAGGCACCCTCAAGGATTCAACAATCGTTGAGCATGTCTAACGGGTATTGAAGTTTTCCAACAAGCATTAGAAAAGTGCTTTATATTGAGCTATAGCTTTTTGACCCCTCTCAACAAGAGACATTCATTTCTCAACAGGTGTTGTAAGAGCTGCATATGGGCATTACAAATCCACTAATAGTTGTTGACAGATCATCAAGTTCATATATTCTGAAAATCAATAATCGTCATTATTCATACTCCAATAGGCATTGAGATCAAAGCCAACAAACATTGAGAAATTCTAACTAACATTAAAGATAAGAAATCTTAGACAAGCAAAAAAGACAAAGAATGAGCCTCTAGCACACTAACTCATAACAGTTGGCCCCAACAAGCATTACAAAGAGCCCAATGGGTGTTCATGTTGGAAAATTAGAAAACAACGAGTGTTAAAGCCTAAATAATGGACGTTGAAGCTCTTTAACTTGTGTAAGTGACTTTCAATTATAAAGTAAAGCTACTACCATTATTCCCAATTGCTAGATTCTTGTTCCAGCTTATAAAAAGGAACCATCTACATCATAAAACAATAAGAGAGAAGCATTCCATTGAAAAGCAATTTATTGTGAAATCTATTATCAATCAAAAGAGGTATTCTAGCAAATCAAAGGAGGTTCATCTTTAAGCTTGCAAAAGGCTATCTTTAAAAAAAAATTTGAAGAACAAGCTTTTAAGAATTCTCTCTACATTCTCAACCATATCAAACATACCTAGTGAGTGTACTTTAAAGAGTCTTTATAACTTGAGTGAGAAAGTTATCCTTGTACTTAAGTTTTATTTTGTGTGAGGAAACCTTAGGCTGGGAAACCATTCAAAACCATATATTGTGAAAGGTTTAATGTAGTACCTGAAAACTACTTTGGGACTAGGTTGGAGTAGTACCCGCAAACTACTTGGTAATGGCTTTGATAGTTCCTAGCAAATCTATCACATGTAATGGTTTGGTAGTATCCGGAAACATACCATTGTAAAAGTTGTTGAGAGCACCTTAAAGTTATCTAATAGTGAAAGGTTTTAGTGGGGATATTAGAGCATAAGACATAAACAAGTTTGACCGAACCTCTATAAATCTTATGTATCGATTCTTCATTTATTTTCACATTTTGTTTCAAAGTTTTAATTGCCATCGCTCTATTCAATCCCCTTACTAAGGCTCTAAGGAACAACACTTAAAACTAATAAAATTTAAACAAATTAATTTTAAAATAAAAAATAATACGTAATATAATTATGATATAATCAAAACTTATCTAATTTCATAATGAAGTTCATGCCTTATATGAGATCATAAAATATGTCTTTGTATGGAAAAAAAATATTTTTATTTATCAACATAAGTATATACACATTAATAGACAATAAATATATCCATCTGAGCCTACGACACATATTATGTTATGTCATTTCTTTACATATGAAATATAATTATTAAGCGAATTTAGACTTTATCGATAATCAATTAAGATTTTACCAGTTATTGTAATTTGCTATAAAATGAAAGTTTATATTTTTAATAGTAGACTATATGTTACAATTATCTCAATTATAATGATTACTTTTTCGAAAATTAAGAAATGATAATAATTTAATCAGATTTTTTTAAATTGCTATAATACAAAATATTTTAAAATTATAAATTTCAATAAAATAATCTTCAAATACTAAAATTATAGAAATAAAATTAATGTGGCATCTTGACTAACCTAAATATACTTTAATTAATTTGATTATACTAATTTCACATAAAATTGATTGAAACTAATTAATCAAAATTAATTAATGAAATTAACTATTCAGTACGTTATGTAAATTAACTATATTGACTAGTTAAATTAATATAAATTTACTAAATTTACTCTATTTACTACTTAAATTAAAATTTAATTAGCATTAATTAATCTAATTAAACTAATTTACCTAAACCAACAAAAATTAATTACATTAGTCTAAATTTATCTAAAACAATATTAAATTACAATGATATATATATATATATATATATATATATATATATATATAT
>CATIWR010167877.1:0-78441 GCA_949677035.1 Omphalea diandra | reverse complement strand
AGGCTTTAGACACTCTTATTATGTCACAAAGACCACCTTTAATTAGGTATGGTCTAGGTTTTAATGGAGCTTCATCATCTTCTACAACTACATTTGTTAGAGTTTCACAACCTTAAACCTCAAGCATTGAGGTGATTGGGAAGAAGAGTGCTCCTAACACTAAGCCTCCTAAGCCTAAGGGTAAAGGAAGGCTCCCCAAGGCTCTAGAACTAAGACTCAAAGAGCCAATCATGCTTATATGTATAACAAAAGGCATAATCATCCTTATAGAAAATCCTCTACCCCTACTCATCATAAGTGTCCATGCATGCATTCATATGACCATGGTTTGAGAAAGGTTCCTACTCATACTAAATTCATGCATATGAGAAAGACTAATAAGTCTAATCTCTAATGCCACTATTGCATGAAATATGGGCATGTCAATATAAGTTGCTTTATTAGGAAGGCTCACCTCAAGTTAGAGGACCCTTCAATCACAAACCCCCTAGGACCCAAGAATGCTTGGGTACTAAAGAAAAGGTGATTGACTCTTATTTTGTAGGGAAATGTGACTACCACCAAAGCAAGTAATTGGCATGTGGATAGTGGTTGCTCAAAGCATATGACCGAAAATATAAGACTATTCACATCACTTAAGAAGAAAGAAGATGGAGATGTCACATTTGGTAACAACGCCAAAGGTAAGGTAATTGGCATTGGTACCATAGGTAAGGATGGTTGTTCATTAATTGATAATTTCTTATTAGTTAGTGGCTTACAACATAATTTGTTGAGTGTAAGTCAATTGTGTGACAAAGGTAATAAGGTCACCTTTAATCCTAGGGAATGCCGAGTCACCACTTTGGTGGATGATGAGGTTATTTTCAAGGGTGAAAGAAAAGGCAATACCTACTCAATTGACTTAGACAATTTCGCTAACCAATTTTTCAAATGTCTTATGTCTTTAAGCAATGAGGCTTGATTATGGCATAAAAGGCTTGGGCATGTAAACATGGATCTTCTTCAAAGCCTATCCAAAAGAAAGTTAGTGGAAGGACTTCCCAAGTTAAAATTCACTAAAGACAAGACATGTGGCCCATGCTAAATGGGGAAGCAACATCTAGCCTCCCACAAAGCAAAAAATGTTGTAAGTACATATAGACAGACCACTTCAACTTATTCACATGGACTTGATAGGACCTACTAGGAGTGCTAGCTTAGGTGGAAAACATTATGCACTAGTCCTTGTAGATGACTACTCTAGGTTTACTTGGGTATCCTTTTTAGCTCATAAGAATGACTCTTTTGATGCTTTTAAAATTTTTACAAAAAGAGTTCAAAATGAAAAAGGTTACTTCATCTCTTCTATTAGAAGTGACCACGGAAAGAAATTTCAAAATGAATCATTTAAAAATTATTATTTGGAGAATGGAGTTTTTCATAATTTTTCAACTCCTAGAACACCATAACAAAATGGTGTTGTAGAAAGGAAAAATAGAACTTTGGTAGAAATAGCTAGGACAATGCTCAATGAGTATTCCTTACCAAATTACTTTTAGGCCGAAGCCATTAATACCTCATGTTATATAGCAAATAGAGTTTTTAAAAGACCTATTCTCAATAAAGCCTCTTATGAGCTATGGAATGGTAGAAAATCCAAAATTTCATAACTAAGAGTATTTGGATGTAAGTGCTATATTTTGAACACCAAGGATAATCTTGGAAAATTTGATTCCAAAACAAATGAAGGAATCTTTTTAGGTTATTCCACCTCAAGCAAGGCATATAGAGTATTCAATAAAAGTTTTATGATAGTTGAAGAGTTTATGAATGTCATTTTTGATGAATCTAGTAAACTTGATCTTGGGAAAGGTACTTTTGTTGAAGATCTTGTAGGTGAACTAGAAAAGATGGAATTGAAAGATACTATAAGAAGAGATGATAAAAAATAAGGTGAATCATCAAGAATGGATGAGGAACCACAACTTCAACAAGAGGATGAACCAACGCAAGAGCTACCCAAAGATTGGAGATTCTCCAAGTATCACCCCAAGGATTTGATCATTGGTGATACATAACAGGGTGTAAGTACTAGATCTTAATTACATCGTTTAGATAATAATCTTGCATTTGTTTCTCAATTAGAGCCAAAATCAATTGATGAGGCCATTGACGATGAAAGTTGGGTACTTGCTATGCAAAAAGAACTCAACCAATTTGAGAGAAACAAAGTATGGGAAGTTGTCCCTAGGCCTAAAAATCACCCAATTATAGGTAATAAGTGGGTGTTTAGGAACAAGTTAGATGAGCAAGGTGTCATCACTAGAAACAAGGCTAGATTGGTTGCTAAGGGATACAACCAAGAGGAAGGCATAAACTATGATGAAACTTTTGCCCCCGTAGCAAGATTAGAGGCCATTAGGATTCTCTTAACATTTGTATGTTATATGGATTTTAGACTTTTCCAAATGGATGTTAAAAGTGCATTTTTAAATGGCATTATTGAGGAGGAAGTTTATGTTGAACAACCTCCCAGTTTTGAATCACATTATTTTCAAAACCATGTTTTCAAATTAAACAAAGCCTTATATGGTTTAAAACAAGCTTCAAGAGCTTGGTATGAAAGGCTAAGTTTATTTCTTTTACAAAATAATTTTGAGACAGGGAAGGTTGATACTACACTATTTGCTAAAAAGCACAAGCATGACACTTTAATTGTCTAAATCTATATTGATGATATTATCTTTGGTGCTACTAATGAATCCCTTTGTGAGGAGTTTGCCAAGTGTATGACTAGGAAATTTGAAATGAGCATGATGGGAGAGCTCAAATTCTTTCTTAGTCTACAAATCAAACAACTCAAAGAAGGGATCTTCATCAACCAAGCCATATACACGAAGGAAATTATAAAGAAATTTGGCATGGAAGGATGCAATGTAGCAAAAACTCCAATGAGTAATGCCATCAAGCTAGATAAGAATGAATCGGGTATGGTAGTAGATGAAAAGAGATATCGAGGTATGATCAGATCTCTACTCTTACTGCTTCTAGGCTATATATAATGTTTAGTATTTGTATGTGTGCTAGGTTTCAATCTTCACCTAGAGAGTCTCATTTGAATGCTGTGAAGAGAATTTTCAAGTATTTGCATGACACTATTCACTTAGGACTATGATATCCTATGAACACATCTTTTAGCCTAGTTGGGTATTCAGATGTGGATTATGCGAGAAGCTTATTAGATAGAAAAAGCACTTCTAGGACTTGCCAATTCATAGGTGAATGCTTAGTTTCATGGTTTAGTAAAAAGCAAGTATCAGTTGCCCTTTCTACCGCAGAAGCCAAGTATGTGGCAGCAGGTTGTTATTGCACCCAAGTTCTTTAGATGAAACAACAATTAAAGGGCTTTGGCAAAGCAATTGATCACATTCTTATCAAATGTGACAATACTAGTGCTATCAATCTTTCAAAGAATCCCATCCAACACTCTAGAAGTAAGTACATAGATATTAGGCATCATTTTCTTAATGATCATGTGCAAAAAGGTGATGTTGTGTTAGAATTCATTGACACTAATCATCAATTTGCAAATATTTTCACAGAACCTCTAAATGAAGAAAGGATGAACTTCATTAAGAGAGAAATAGGAATGCTTGATGGAAGCTCCTTCAAATGAAAATTCTTATTTGATCTTGTGTAATATATGTGTGTGATATGTTTGATTGGTGATTGTTATGGAAGGTTTTATTGTTTATTTCTAGGGGATCACATGTTTTTCAAAAATTTTCATTCTTATCCTTGCTGACTCATAATTCGTGGTCGTGAATTATAAGTCAACTTCTACCAGCTGTCAAATGTCAATTCGCGATCGCGAAATTTCTCTCCACCGCGAATTTTGATCATTAATTTCAAAATTCTAGCCGTTGCAGTGTGTATTCCCGAGGAAAATTTGTTCGTTACTCTTAGTTTCTAGAATTTGCGATCGCGACTTCCATTTTTGCAGACACTAATTTGAGTAATCGTCTCACATTTATGTGATTTGATGGCCAACCATTTCCAGCCCTTCATTTAATCAATTTCTAGCCATTGTTACCGTTTTCACACCCTTGAAGCCTATAAATACCCCCTTTAATAGTGTTTTTCTCACATCCACTCCAAACAACTTCTAATTCTCAAATCACTCTCAAAATCTCCCAAAGACTCCTTCATCTATTTCCATGGCTCTAAAGAAATTCTCCAAGGTAGACAAGGGCAAAGCAGTGGCTTAACCCTTTGCTCGTCCTGCCCTTCACCTCATGAAGGGCATATCCAAGGAAGAGAAAGAAAGATACAAGGCAAACTCTTTCAAGGTGATTGTCCTCATCAAGATTCCCTCCATATTCACGCTCGAAACCTTGGGTTTCAATGATAAAATTCGAGCATTTTTGTCTAATCTTAGGTGGAACAAATTCATCTTCCGAGATGAACGTAAGTATGAGGAGGTGGTACGAGAATTCATGTGCACCGTGCAGCTCAACCGTAAAGCCGAATCAAGGGTGGGCTAATATGGGTTAGTATTTCGGGGCTTTGGTGATCCTTATTTCATAACCGTTTACCAATTATCCTCTCTTTTCAATTTCTAAGTCGGAGAACACATACCCTTCATTATCTCCACACTTGATGTAATCTACTCCGAATTTTGGTCGGAGATATCCATTGAGACCAAACACGACCCCTATTCTTCCCTCTCCAAACACATAACAACCTTACCTTTGTGGATCCTTCATCGGATCATCACTTTCTCCATCAATGTGAGGGGTGATAGGAATGATAAGGTTTCATAAAAATACTTGACATTCTTATTTTGCCTTGTAAAAAACAAACCTATCCAAATAGGCTGCTACCTTGTGGATCAACTAATCCACATGAGCCTCAAGCTGAAGAGCCAGTTTTTACTCCCTTCTCATGTCACAGCCATCTACTGATTCATTGGAGCTCTTAATGAGGACAATAAGTAATTCCTCACCAAAAAGCTCTTTCCCTCATAAAACTTCCTCGACCTAACATACCTTATAAATGCTAAGGCCATCCATCCAGACACTTACACCTATACCCTTGGCGCGGTAGGGGTAAAGAAAGTGGAGTCCTCTTAAGTTTCAAAAAGAAAGAGGCTTCAAATCGATGAAAGAGCAACACAAGTCTCTCCTCCTCCTCCTCAACTAAAAGCAAAGACAAAATTATATCTTGCCACCTTAGATCGCAAATTAGACAAAATGATGAGGATGATGAAACAAAGGCTCCTCTTCCTTTCACATCTTCATAGCGATATGGTAGATCTCTAAGAGAAACTCAGAGTCCCTCCTTATCATCTTTCGGACTTCATGGAATTCAAAGATACAAACGATAGAGATGACAATGAAGATGAGGTTGAAGATGGAGATGAAACCGAGGGAACAACACCTGCACAAGTTGAAGACACCTCTAGTGATGTTGAGTCTTCTACTTTCTAGTTTAGGGATCTCTTTGTAGTTTCTTACTTTTATGTTTAAAAGTTTGTGATCCTATAGTTATAAATAAATAAAAGTTGTTTCTTTGCTATATTGTGATCTTATGTGATTATTATCAATTGTTTTTTAATATTTACTTTTGCTCCTTATTATTACTTATGCATGAATTTACCTTCTCCCTTAGACACCCTCTTTTTTATCTTGCCAAAAGGGTAGAGATTGTATGAATCTAAGCTAAAGGGGGAGGAACATCTAAGTTAAAAAAAAAAATTATAGCATAAGTCAAGGGGGAGCATCATACTTATTGTTTCTTAAATTCACTTTGTTTGAATGAATGATATACTTAGCAAATTTTTGTCTTAAGTATTCATTGAATCATTACCTACACTCAAACTTCACTTTTTCTGCATTATTATTACTAAGGGTCAATCTAAGTTGTCAAAATAAAAAAGGGGGAGATTGTTGGACTAGGGTAGTTAACCCAAGTCTTGGACCTCTTTTAATCTTGACAAAGGAGATTGATCATATATAATATTTCAAATTAGTGTTATTTTGCAGCCTTTAGTTTTTATCTAAGTTAGAAGTTGGATGAAGCTCCAAAATTCCTCAAGTATGAAAAATGACTTCTAAATCATGATTGCTACTTTGTATTCATGACCGTGATATGTAAAGAAGCATTGCTAGAAAGTAGACAGGCAAAATTGCGGAGCTATTCTCGACTGCGATTCATCCAAAAAAAGGAATCTAAAATTGACAGACGAAATCGCGGTATGTGTCACGTCCTAGTCGCGACTGCGAATTTCAAAGTAACTCAAGAGGGAAGCAAGTCCATAGTCACAGCATGACACGTGTTCCAACAGACCGTTGGAAGTTAAAATTCATGAAGGCATCTTGTTGGTAGCGACCACGAATCATGAAGAAGAAGATAACCATTTTTTACAGACGAATTCGTGTCCTCTGTCGCGTCCTACATAAGAAAGCCCGCGACTGCGACTTCTGAAAGTAGGTAAAAGGGCAACGACTATATTTTCTTGGTGAACTAATCAGAAGCTGCCATGTGGACTAGCCGTTAGACACAAATAGGATTTTCCTTAAGAAATTTTGATTTCGCGACTGCGAATTAAGACAGTCAAGCATTAATGCAGAATCTGTTAAGCATGTCTCAAAGATTTTACGAGCTATGTTCTACAACGTCTCTTTGGTGAAGTTTGGGTATAAATACTCCATCAAACAACCATGAATAAGGTTGCTAAGAAATTTATTATAAGTCATTAAAGCTTTCAATTTTTACTACTCATTTTCTTTAATTTTTTCTTTATGAAATTGTAAGTGTTAGGTGTGAGCATTAAACACCAAGTTGTAAGGTTGTAGTGTTAGCCCGTAAAAACATTTCAAAAAAGGTTTAAGTGTGAGCCTAGTGAAACACTGGAGTGAGGTTATGTGTGAGCCTAAAAACACATTGTTGTGAGGTTGTGTGTTAGCCTAAAAAAACACATTGTTGTAAGGTTGTGTATGAGCCATCCAAACACAGGCTGTACAAGTTGGGTGCGAGCTTGAAAACACTTTGAGCTAGTGAAATACCCAATTGGTAAATTGGGGAGTGGACGTAAAATCGTTTATAGCAGAACCATTATAAATCGTTGTCTCCATTCTACTCATTATTCCTCCTCTCTTCTTTGTCTTTGAAATTTGTATACACCAATTCAACTCCCCTTCTTGGTGCCAAGGGACAACACACCCCAAACTTGAATTGATCCTTATGCTATAAAATATAACAATAAATTATCCATTTTTACAAATTCTTCAATATGCATATAAATGACACAACACATAATAATCATTATACAACCATATCCTAACTCTATTACCTTGATAGGGGAGGTAAAATATCATTTAGGCTATAAGGCTATAATAAGGGCTATGGGTTAAAGAAAGAAAAGGCTAATTATAATCACAAATAAGTATATATTAAGGCTTAAAAGGGGTGACACAAAGGTCAATGTAAGTCAAGGTATGGATGAGGATTAATAGGACAATTATAGAACACTTCATCATTTCCTTTGGATTGTTAAGTCTAGGATTTCACCTTAAAAGATGGTCTATCAAGTTCTAACATGTGTAGAAGGATCCACTTAACTAAGTCATGCATAATTGTCAATTTCAATTTCAAAATCCATATTTCACCAAATTGTGCTCAAATTGGTTCTATTGTGATAATTAACTATAATTCAAACATACTAAGAAAGACCATGTTATTATCATAAGCAAATTCAATTCAATTGATTCAAATAAGTGGTTATCAAATTCTTCATTAATTTTTCACCTTTAGACCATGAAAACTATTCTTTAATCAATTATATTATTAAATGTCATCATTCAAAGCACATATTCAACACATAAAATCCCCTAATTCCCCAAAACTTTAATTCATCACTGTCCCTAATAATGCAATGAATGTAAAAGAGAGAAGAGGGATAAAGAAAGATTACCTTAATGAAGGCAAAAAGAAACAAAATCTATAATGATGAGAAGCATACAAATAAAAGCTAAGAGCACAAAACATAAAACAAAAAGACATACAACAATAATGAAAAGAAAAGAAAATTGCTAATTTAAGGTTAATAACTTGACCCTTAAAAGTTTTCATTTAAGTTTCAGCTTAGGTTTGTGTTGTCCTTTATTAAGATTGGATGCATGAAATTTGTTAGGCTAAAACCTCTTAAATCAATCATGGCCCATTATAAATACCTCTTTCTTTGTTCTTGGTTTATGTCATCAAAGATTAGAACATATAAGGTATCTTGTTCACCAAAATATGCATGATCATAAAGATAAGGAAATAGGTCTAGCTCTAATTGATAAGAATGCAAAAGATAAGTAGGTGTCTTTATTACCTTGTCATTGTTCAATCCATCAAAAGAATAGAGAGATGGATCAATAAGGTAATTAATCAATCTCTCTTGAATACTAATTTATAGACAAAAACCCATTAAACTAAAGGTCTCTCAATATAATAGTTAAATATCATGTTATTGTCAAACAATGCAATATCCTCATGATAGCGATAAACTATTAAGGTCTATTAACACATAATATATTAAGATAATCATTGAAGGTTTGTTGCACAAAAAACATCTCTCGATAGTCAATTCACAAAACTCGATATTATTAAAGGCCCTTTAGTCAATAATAATAAGCTCATAATGATTGCAAACATAATAAAGATTAAAATTATAAGAACTTAAATTAGACAGCCATGAGTTAGACAAGATCTGTATACAACACTAGTATGAAGAAAATTATCTTATAATGGAAGAAAGAGAAAAAGAAATGATCAAACTAATGATATTTGAAACCATAGACTTCAATCCTTGAAGCTCTTGAGTGATTACCCTCTTGTTCCTCTTTGCTCTTAAACCCTTGCTTGGTTGATTTCTTAGCTTTTTGAATGGTTATTTGATGCCCTCTTGATAGGGGTTTTCCTCCTTTATAGTACTCACCCCTCTCTTTCAAGAGGATTCGCGGCATGTCAAGCCCTGGTAAGGTTCTTCGCTTTGCATCAAATTAAACCACATGCTCCACCGCTTGTGTGGGCCCCCATCAACTAACCATACATGCCCTCAAATTATATCTTCCAAATCGTCCACACTAACAATCCATCCTTCTCCTCTAAAGGGGGATTTTAGTAAATAACCAAAAATAACACTTGGGCTAAGGGTCAGGTTGGTAATTTTTCTTATTCCTTAGTAGCTCAGTGGCAGAGCGGTCGGCTGTTAACTGATTGGTCATAAGTTTGAATCCCACTTGAGGAGATTTGATTCATTTTGAATTAAAGATTTGGAATGAAGGGGTTCGCTTTGACCGTTAAGAGTAGGTAACCCGTTCCTTGTGTCTTTCTTTCTATTGAATTCTATTGAAAAAGGAAGATATTAAAGAAGATTTGGAAATCTTATTTTTTACTTTCTCGAGTGCATGGCCATGCACATAGCCTTGAATTTTTGCAATTCCTCAAGCATGGCTATGTCATAGTCTTAATTTTCTACTTTGTAGGAGCATGGCATGCATACGATTGTGTATCGAGGCAACATAGTTATGCTTCATTGTGACCCATTTTGACCTTAAAGATGGCTAAATTAGCTCAAATACCAAACATAAAAGTTGTATCCCTATGCATTACATTTCTGATGCCTTTTGAATCAACTTATTTAGAGGTTGGTATAGGAGGTTACACTCAATATATTGAGTAGTGCTTAAAATTGAAACTTAAGTTGTGTTATATTGCTTTTTGTCTAGTTTTCTCTTTTTAACCTTGCAAAACACAAATTCACTTCCTTTAATCCTTTCCATATGTAAAATTAACATAATATAATTAATATTTGTAAGGGATTAATTATGAAATAAATGTAAATTTTTCACCAAATAGTGTCAACCTTGCCTTTTTGAAAATTATTTTTTAAGAGAAATGAACTAAGCCTTTCATACTAAGCTCCAAAAGCTTATTTGAAATCATATAAGACTTTAATTAATTTAAAAACATGATTTAGGAAATCATGATGCTCAAACTGAAAGGTTGTTCAACCTAAACTTCCTTGTCAATGTATCTATTCAAAAATGCACTCTTTGCTTCCATTTGAAACAATTTAAAATTCATATGATAAGTAAATGCAAGTAAAATCCTAATAATCTCTAATCTTACTATAGGGACAATGGTCTCATCACAATCCATGCCTTTCTCTTGGTTGTACACTTTGGCAACCAATCTAGCTTTGTTCCTAATGATAGCACCTTACTTGTTCAACTTGTTTCAATAAAGCCATTTACATCTAACTATCGTATGATTTTTAGGTCTAAGAACAAGTTTTCAAACTTTGTTTCTTTCAAATTGGTTAAGTTTCTCTTGCATAACAATCACCCAACATTCATCAGCAAGAGCCTTATTAATGATCTTTGGCTCAATTTGAGAAACAAAAACAAGATTATCATCAATAACCTTAAATTGATATCTAGTATACACACTTTATATGTTTCCCCTATGATGAAATCCTTTAAATGCTTAAGATACCATCACTTTTTTTGTAGTTATTTCGGCTGATCCTTCTCTTAGTGATATTGAGCTTTAACTTCTTATAAATTCTTCTCTCCTTCTTCTTCTTCTTTTAAGTTGGATTGATCTCAAGCTTCTCAAAGTCACCTACATCATTATCAACAATAGAACATTTCCTAAAATCAAGTTTACTAGATTCATCAAAAACAACATTCATTCACTTTTTAGCTACCATCGACTTTTTATTAAAGACCATATATGCCTTGCTAATGATGGAATAGCTTAAAAAATGTCTTCATTTATTTTGGATGCAAATTTTTTAAGATTACACTTGGTGTTCAATATATAGCACTGACACCAAAATACTATGAGGTATGAAATTTTGGGCTTTCTTCCATTTCATAACTCATAAGAAGTTTTAATTATAATAGGTCTTTTGAAAGCATAGTTTGAAATATAACATAGAGTATTGACAAGTTTCACCCCAAATTTGAGCAGGAAGTGCATACTCATAAAACATAGTTCTAGTAATCTCCACTAATGTTTTATTTTTCTCTCTATAACACCATTTTGTTGTGGTATTTTAAGAGCTGAAAAGTTATGTGAAATATTATTTTTTCAAATAATAGTTCTTAAAAGCATAATAGCCTTTTTCATTTTTGAACCCTTTTTATGAAACTTTTAAAGCATCACTTTTATGAGTTAAAAAGCTAACTCAAGTGAACCTAGAGTAATCATCTATAAGCACATATGCATAATACTTTTAGCTTGGTATATAGTTCCATATGTTATGTAGTTTAATTCTTTTAAAAAATTGAAGTTCTTAAAATTTAAACTATAAAAGGGCTTTATAGAAGATATTTGTATTATTTTAGTTATAACTCTCTTTACAAAACTCTAAATGAGATTATTCAAAAACTATGGGAAAGCCAAAAAGATAGAAATACAACTTTTATCTTTTGTGCTTAAGCTAATTCAATTTCTTTAAGGTAAAAAGTGGGTCACAACATTTAAACAACTGTGTTGCACAGTCATACAACTAAGAAGCAAGTCAGGTTAAATTTAAACACACGACCTTGCCACATGTATGTGCACCTCCACTCATGGTCATACAGCTCTAAGGCATGATCATGCACTCTCTAGAATAAAGGAATTGCAAAATAGAAAAAGAAAAGGAATCACTAAGGCATAAGATTATGCACACCTAACTTATGGTTGTACGCTCTAAGAAAGCCAAAAATGCAATTTCCAAATCCTCTCTAAACTCTTCCTTTTCTAATTATCAAAGTTCCTACTTAGTAATCGCCTTAAGAGCACTAAAAAAGTAGGCTAAATCAATGAATTATGGCATTAATAATGATATAAAAAGCTAAGGATTCAATCAAGCAATGGCCAAGTAAAAAGGAGGAAGAGGGAAATCATTCAAGAGCTTGAAGAATTAAAGACTATGGCTTTAAATTCATTAGTTTGATTGTTCCTTCTTCTCATTCTTCCATTATGAACTAATTTACTTTTAGCCTAGGGTTTTAAATAAATCTTGTATAACTTTTATGGTTCTTTACTCTAAGTTCTTTTAGTTTCATTCATCATTATCTTAGCAATCATTGTGTGCTTTATGTCATTAATTAAAGGTTCTTTAATCATATTGAGTTTTGTGAATTGATTGTTGAGAGATGTTTTTCATGAAACATACCTACAATGATTCCTTTAATCTATTATATATTAAGAGCCTTAATTATTTATTACTATCATTAGGATCTTGCATTTTTTGATAATAACATGATGTTTAACTATTGTGTCAAGAGACTTTTAGTTTAATATGTTCCTGTATGTTAATTAATACTCAAGAGAGATTAATTAATTACTTAAGTGATCCTATAGTAACATTAGATGAATCAATCAATTGAACGGAAGATTAGAAACCATAAGTAGTTAATAAATGAAGTTGAACCCCTAGCTAGTTTTTTTTATTAATTGTTTTCTTTGCAAATACTTTCTTTATAACTTACTTTTATTTTAATTCTTAGTTTAAACCTTCCATTACATAAGATTTCTAAATAATATAAGGAGCATAAAGCTTAGTTCTTATTAAATGATCCTCGAAGGAATGATATACGTACTCTTATACATTTATTACTTGTCAATTTGTGCACTTGCAGTTTAAAAGTATTTTACACTTAGCACACATCTGTCTCCTAACACTTTCCCCTAAACTAGCAATTCGACTAGGTCTAAATAAGCACATATGGATTAATTAAAAACGGTTACAAGGACTTACTATATTCTTAGACTTCAAGGAAGATTTATGTTGCTTTCATATTTGATAAGGTTCATATGTCATGTCCTTGGTGAATTTCATCTTAGGTGGTCCATCTACTAACTCATCCTTAGATAGGCTTTAACATAACTTCATGCTTATATGCCCAACCCTTTTATGTCAAAACCATGATTTATTGCTAACAGAGACAAAACACTTAAAAAACTAGTTAGCTAAATAGTCTAAGTTAATTATGTAGGTATGACGTTTCCTTTCCCCTTTTAACACCAAATTATCATCTACCAAGGTAGTGACCAACAAATTATTTGGAGTCAAAGGTGACTATGTTACCTTTATCATATAATTGGCTGACACTCAACAAGTTATGTTTTAAACCATCAACTCAAAAGACATTATCAATAAGAGAACAACCATCCTTACCAATTATGCCAATGTCAATTACCTTACCCTTGATATTATTTCCAAAGGTGACATTTTCACCTTACTTCTCTTTAATAGAGGTGAAGAGCTTCAAATTTTCAAACATATGCTTTAAGCATCCACTATCCATATGCCCAGTGTTTTCATTTGTAGTGGATTGAAAGCATTCCAATAAGGAGAAAAGAAATTATATTCATTTAGGTACCTAAGCATACTTAGGTCCTAAAGGGCTAACCTTAGAAGATCCTCTATTTTGAGATTTCCTCACCACATTTTCAAATGCATGCATGCATAAACAAGTATGGTGTTGTGTTTATGTACATCCTCTTTTACTATATGTATGCATGATTGACTCTTTAAGGCTTAGCTTTAAAGCCTTGTAGTGCCTTCTTAATTCCCTTTTCGATAGGAATCTAGTTTGAGTTCTACTCTTCTTATTCACCATAGATATGTTTAATGTTTATGGAGTATAAACTTTAACAAATGTAGGAGGGGAGCATATAGATGTTGATGCACCATCAAAGCCAAGACCATGTCTCATAAAGGGTGGTATTTAAGATATAATTAGTGTATCTAAAGCTTTCTTTCCTTTACGAAATTTAGAAATAAAGTTTCTTAATTCTTTAACTTCTAATTTTAAAGAATCAGTCTATTTGCTTAGGGACTTAAGTGAGGAGGTTTTTAAAGATATTTATTCCAAAGAGTTTTTGAGACCATCATTTGATGTTCTTAAGTTCAAAATAAGAAATTTTAGATTTTTGAAATCCTCCTTAAGTTTTGAACATTTTTTCTTGCAAAATTTCATTTTAGAATGATATTTTTCATATTTCATTGACATGGCTTCTAATAAGTCATTATCATCCTTATCATCAATTTTATTATCATTACAAGATACAAAAGTTGAACATACCTCATTAGATGATTCCTTTAAAGACATGAAGCAAAAATTGAATATCTCACATTCTTATTCATCATTGGTTGAGTCCTTATCCCAATTTGCCTTGACCCCTTTCTTTTTATTCTTATATCTTTTCTTCTTCTTCTTTTTGATAATCTTGGGACAATTGGATTTGATGTGGCCTTGCTTTCTACACTTGTAGCAATTTACTTTATTCTTCTTCTCTTGCTTAAGTTAGAGATTGATGTAGCTTTCCTTAAATACCTCTTATCTTTCCTTTTCTTCATCAACTTCTTAGCTCTTTTAGAAAGCATGACAAGCTTATCATCTTATTTTTCACTCTTATTTGAGTCACTTATGCTTTCTCTATCTTCTTACTCTTTTGATGTGCTTTTAAGAGCAAAATTTTTCTTTTTCTCCATTTCTAGCTCTTTATCTTTCCTAAAAGCCATTTTATGGGTTAACAATTTACCAATAAGGACATTTATAGGAAGCTTACCAATATCCTAATTGGCTTCTTCAAAACTGGCCACCCTAGCTCCATATTTCTTTAAAGGAAGCGCTTTGAGGATCTTGTAGCTAATGTCCACTAATGGTATATGCCTTCCAAGCTTCTTCATGATGTTGACTATGGAAAAAAAGCTTATTAGTCATGTTGGTAATGCTTTTATTTGGCTTAATCATGAATAACCCATGCTTTATTATAAGAATTTGCATTTTACTTAACTTAACTTGCATTATTATTTCATGGTAGTTTTCTAATGCCTTCCAAATGCCATAAGCACTTTGACAATGTTACACCTTACTATAATCTTCTCTTGATAGTGAGCTTAAAAGGATTGTTGTAGCTTTCTTATACTTATCATTGGCTTTTTTTAAGCTTGTACCTATTCTTTCCATCGTATTGACTTTTCAATACCATTAATCATTTGAGAGGGTGGCTTTCATTCTTTCATAACACTGTCCCAAACATCTACAACATCACTGTTAAGGTATATCTTCATTATATATTTCTAATAGGTATAGTTTGTCTTATCGAAATGTTGCTTAAGATGTGAATGTATCCCTTCATTTCCTATTTGATCTTTACTCAAGCAATTAAGCCTTCAAGAATGATACATATCTCTGATTCCACTTATTAGTCTTTTACACTTGGAAGAAAAGGGTTAAATTAGTGGCAAATTAAACTTTTTAATGAGTGCAAAAATTAAAGAATGAAAGTAAGGAGAAGAAAATGATAACGCAAAAGGATTTAATAATGGTTTAGTTATAGACCAATCCTACATCCACTCTCCAATTACCAAATGGGGATTTCAGTAGTACTTAAATGATACAAGGAATTTTACAAGCTCATTCCTAAACTTTGTTTTTAGGTTCATACCAAACCCACTTATAACTTGTATTTATGGCTAACTTGTAATGTTATAAGACTTTTCCCAACCTCGGCTCACTCTTATGCCTAAATCTTAAGTTTTTAAGGTTCACACCAAATCTTACAAAAGTAATCAAAGCAATTCAATAACCAAAGTATAAAAGAGTTAATGTTTGAGGCTTTGAGAAATAAATTTGAAAGAGTTTAGCAATATCAAAGTTATTGTTGGACTAGGTTGGTTAAACCTCTTTTTTTATCTTAACAACATATATTGAAAACTTCTAACATCTTATTTAAGTGTTTTGGATGTAGAAATAAAGTTAGAATCTTGTTAGAAGTTGAATGGAGATAACAATCAAAATTATTGCATAAATAGTGATCGTTACTTAAAACTAAGTTTGACATAACTTGTCCAGCTTAGTTCACAGTCCTAGTCATGCTAGGAATAATGACTAGCACCTTCAAATGACTTCAGAGGGATTCAAGTATCCAAGTAGATTGGAAATGTGTCACATGGCTTATTGAATGTCTAAAAATTATGATAATGATTCTCCTAGTAGTGCCCATAACTTACAAAGCTTTAAACGTTTATAGCTCTAGTTTAATTCATGGTGACTAGTAGTGCCCATGTTAGTTGGAATGACTCAGGTCACGCTCGCTACCTACTGATAGTGCCCCATGATCTTCAATCCTTCCTAGGGGGATCAACGGTTACATTTTGGATGAGCCAATGTTGCAGTGCCATGTCTACTAGCCATTAGACATAATTGAAGATCTTGATTGCAAATAAGTAAAATCCAGAGCAAAAGTTGAATAACAACTATGAGTTATCTGTCTCGACTCTGACTTGAAGTCTGATATGCATTAACTATAGGATTTTGCTCCTAACTTTTGAGATATGGAGATAGTTTTGTTAGTAACGGTTCTAGTGGGTGTAACTTATAAATATTCCACCAAATGGACTTAAATACAAGAGAATAACATTTGTTAAGGCCAAACTCTTGCAAATTGAATTCTCAAGTCTCTCTCTCTCTTTTATTTACTCTTTGTGATTGAGATATAAAAGGTTTGGTGTGAGCCTTTAAACACCTTTGGGAATGGGTTTAATAGTGAACCATGGAAAAACTCTTATATAGGTTTGACTATAAGCCTTTAAAAAGATATTTGTGAGGTTATGTTTGAGCTTTGTAAAACACAAAATTGTAAAGTTTGGTATGAGCTTGTAAAGATCATGGCACAAGAAAGAATCCACACTCATCTCAAACCCTTATTCGATGGATATGACTATACTCATTAGAAGTATAAATTACAGATTTACCTAGATAGTGACGTGGTCGATTTATAGGATGTTATAGACAATGAATGGAAGCCACCAACTAAGGTATTAGATGGTAGTGAAGACTTTATTCCAAAGGAAAAATAGGTAGAGGCTCATAAAAAATCCAATGGCTAGAATAAGAAGGCAATGACTATTCTACTAAGTTCAATGTTAAGAGAAGAGATCAATAGAGTTCAACATTGTCTAACCACACATGGAATATGGAAAGCCTTAGAGCTCTATCATGAGGGCACAACTCTTATAAAATCTAGTAGGTTGGAGATCTATGTGATAGAGTGAGAGATCTTAATGATGATAGATAATGAAAGCATCACTGACATGACAAATAGAGTCTTCTTCATTGTCATAAACATGAAGTAGTTTGTGTGGATTCTCTTAAACCATGATGTAAACAATAAGATACTCATCTCTTCCTCTTGAAAAGTTTGGTGCTAGAGTTTGTAGTATATAAGAATCTAATCTAGAGATTGGAAAGGTGCCAATGGATGTCCTTATTGGCGAGCTACTCACTCATGAGCTAGCCATAAAGAAGGTTGAGGAGATAAAGAAGTTGAGAGGACAAGGAGACAAGAATGAGATAGTAGACAAGAAGACTTTTGCTCTCAAGTCTTCAAGTAAAGATAAGGAGGTTGAAGTTACCTTTAGTGATAGTGATGAAAGTGAGAAATAGGTAGAGGAGCTAGCAATACTTTTAAGAAGGACTAAAAAGCCCATAAAAAAGAGAAAAAAATAGGAGGAACTTTAAAAAGGGCACCTCCCAACTTTAAGGAAAATAAGAATGATGTAACTTGCTTTAAGTATAGGAAGCAAGGGCATATCAAATCTAATTGTTCCAAGTTGAAAAAAAAAAAAGGGAGAAAGACAAGAAGAAGAAATTTAAGCTAGTTGGGAGGATAGCTCAAGTGAGGAAGAAAAAGATGAAGAAGTTGCCAACCTATGCTTCACGACTCAATAGGACTCCTTTAATGAGGTAAACACTTCTTTACACTCTTACGATGATTATGATACATTAGATAAGGTGGATGATGAGCTTATTGAATCTCTAACCTTAAGATGTGATAAATATAGGTATCAAATGAAAAATTACAAGAAAAAGTATTCAAAACTTAAGAATGAATTTAAAGGTTTAAATGAACTTATAAATGGCTTAAGAACTTCTAATGAATAACTCAAAAAATCTTAGGAAAATCTTTCCAAAACTTCATTATCTCTTTATTTTTTAAGAAAAAAAAATGATTCCTTAAAAGGTGAAGTTATTGAGCTTAGAAAATCCATCTCTAAATTTTATAAAAGGAAGGAAGCTTTGGATTCATTTATTGTATCTCAAAGATCGCCCTTGGTAAGATATAATTTAGGATTCAATGGAGCTTCCTCATCTACATCTTTTCTTCCTATATTCATTACAACATATATACCTCAAAGTTCTAATATTAAGATTGTTGGGAAGAAAAGTGCTCTAAGAACTAAGTTATCTATGCCTAAGGGCAACGAAAAGGCTCCTCAAAGCTCAAGAGTTAAGCCAAAAAATACAACCATGCATACATGTACACAAAGAGGTATGCTTAAAAGCATACATACAAATTTATCTTCTACTCTTTACCACTCTTGCACATGCATACAGACACATAACCAAAGTATGAATAGGCCTCTCACTCATATAAAGGTTGCCTAGGAGAAAGACTTACAAGTCTCAGCTCCAATGCCACGATTACATAGGATATGGGCACACTAATGTCTTTTGCTACATTAGGATGACTCTATTCAAATTAAAGACCTTTCTAAGCGTAACCCCTACGGACCTAAGTATGCTTAGGTATCTAAACAAAAGTAAAATGACTTTTTTTTATAGGAATGCTTAGAAGCCACCATAGAAGATAATGATTGGCATGTGGATAGTGGATGCTCAAAGTGCATGATCAAATATTCACATCTATTGAGGAGAAGGAAGGTGATAATGTCACATTTGAGAATAATGCTAAAGGTAAGATAATTGGCATTAGAATTATTAGTAAGAAAGGTTATTCTTATTGACAACATTCTTTTGTTTGAAGGGTCTTAATTTATTAAGTGTAAGTCAATTATATGACAAAGGTAAAAAAGTCATCTTTGACCCTAGAAAATGTTAGGTTACCACTTTGATGGATAAAAAAGTAGTCTTCAAGGGTGAAAGGAGAGGCAATACCTACATGATTGACTTAGACAATTTGGCTAACCAATCCTTTAAGTGTCTTGTTTCTATTAGCAATAAGTCTTGGCTTTGGCATAGAAGACTTGGACATGTTAGCATGGAGCTTCTACAACACCTATAAAAAAGAGAGCTAGTAAAAGGTTCTTTAAAGCTCAAGTTTACAAAGGATATGACATGTGGACCTTGTCAAATGGGAAAGCAACACCAAACATCCTACAAAGCCAAAAATGTTGTTAGTACTTTTAGACTTTTTCAACTAATTCATATGGACTTGGTTTGACATAATAAGAATGCTTGTCTTGGTGGAAAATACTATGCATTTATGCTTGTTGACGACCACTCTTGATTCACTTATGTCTTTTTCCTTGCACATAAAAGTTATAATTCTGAAGCTTTTAAAAGTTTTGCCAAAAGAGTTCAAAATAAAGTAAGTTATTTCATTTCTTCTATTAGAAGTGTGACCATGGAAAAAAAGTTTCAAAATGAATCTTTTAAAAATTATTGTTTGAAAAATGGAATTGATCACAACTTTTCTACTCATAAGAGGCTATAACAGAATGGTGTTATAAAGAGAAAAAATAAGATATTGGTAGAGATGATAAGAACAATGCCTAATGAGAATTCTTTACCTAATTATTTTTAGGTTGAAGCCATCAATACCACATGTTATATTGCAAAATCATGTTTTTAAAAGACCTATTCTAAATAAAACTTCTTATGAGCTATGGAATGGAAGAAATCCTAAGCTTTCATATCTTTTAGTATTTGGTTGCAAATGTTACATTTTTAATATCAAGGACAACCTTGGGAAATTTGCCTAAAAAATCAATGAGAGAATTTTTCTTGGTTATTCCACCACTGGCCAAAGCCTATACAGTCTTTAATAAAAAGTCTATGATTTTTGAAGAGTCTATGAATGTTGTGTTTGATGAGTTTAGTAAACTTTATCTTGGGAAAGGCTTTCTTATGGATGATCTTATAGGTGACTTTGAAAAGTTGGAGCTAAACTCAATACCCATGGCAAATGTGATTGATCTTGAGAATCATGTGCCACTACAAGAGAAAAAGCAAGCTCAACCTTAACAAGAAGAGAACTAAGCTCAAGAACTCCCAAAAAATTGGAGATATTCTAAGGATCATCTTAAAGATCTAACTACTAGTGAAACATCCAAAGGAGTAAGTACTAGAGCTCAATTGCATGATTTTAGATAATAATCTTACATTTTTTTTCAATTGCATGATTTTAGATAATAATCTTACATTTTTTTTTTCAAATTGAGACAAAACCAATTGATAAGGCTTTTGATGATGGAGTTGGTGATTGCTATGAAAATGGAACTCAACCAATTTGACAGAAATAAGGTTTTGGAACATGTCCCTAGGCCTAAAGAATACCTGTTGTAGGTTATAAGTGGGTATTCAAGAATAAGTTAGATGAGCAAGGTTGGATCACTAGAAACAAAGTTAGATTAGTTGCTAAAGGTTACAACCAAGAGGAAAACATTGATTTTGTTAAAACTTTTACCCTAACAGGAAGATTAGGGACCATTAGAATTCTTTTAGCATTTATATGTCATATGTTGGCCCTATGCACCAAGAAGGGGGTTGAATTGGTGGCAAATTTGAAGTTTTTATTTTAGAGGAAGCACACAAGAATGAAAGATTAGAGAAAGGGTAGGAGAAGAGTGAACACAAGAGTTTTATAGTGGTTCAGGTATTAACCAACCCTACATCCACTCCCCAATTTACCAATTAGGTATTTTACTCAATCTCTAGTGTTTTACAAGCTCACACTCAACTTAGTGTTTAAGGTCACACTAAACCTTACAAGTGTTTTTCAAGGCTCACACTCAACCTAATGTTTTAGGCTCACACCAAACCTTCCAAGTGTTTTCCAAGGCTAACACTCAACGCATACAAAAGTTTTACAACTAGGCTCACTCTTAAGCCTATACAAGAGTTTTACAACTAGGCTAACTCTTAAACCTAAACAAGGTGTTTAAAGCTCACACCAAACTATTTATAAAGAAATAAAGAATTAAAGTTGAGAAATAACTTTGCAAGAGTTTTGGCACTACTAATAATTCTTCTCTTGCATTTTCATTAGTTTGGTGGAGTATTTATCCACCAAAGAGACGTTACTCTAAAACTATAAACAAATCTTCCAAGATGTGCTAGGTAGATTCAACATTAAATGCTTGTTAGGCTGAAGTTGTAGTCACTACTACCTTTTCGCAGTCATGAATTTCTAATTACGGCTAAAAGTACTGTTTGTGTCTAATGGCTAGTCCATATTACAGCTCCTCATTGGTCCACCAGGAAAATATAACTGTTGCATTCTAACTGCTTATAAAAATTACGATCGCGATTCTTCTTTATACAGGGCACAATGCAGGAAGCAAAATCTTCTGTTTGAAAGACAATCTTCTTCTTCTTGAATCGTAGTCGCTACCCAAAATATCGCCCTCTTGAATTTTATTCTCCAATGGGTACCTGAGACACTTGGCATGTGGATTGGCTTCCCTCTTTAATCACTTTAAAAGTGGCGTTTATGACTGAGGCATCCCACAGGCTGTGAATTCATCTGTGATTCAACCAATGCTCCTTCAGCTGATTCACAACAGCAAATTCGCCTGCGAATTCCTATGACCTAGATTCATCCTTTCTTATAACAGTGTTGCGGTCGTGATTTAGGGGAAACTAACCATGAATTTGGATGTTCTTCTAAAAGATGGAGATTTTGACTTCCATTGAAAATAACTTATAAGTTGTAAAAGCAACACTTAAAAATTGACATTAGAACTTTCAATCTATATTGTCAGGATCAAAAGAGAGCTTTAACTTAGGTTTCAATAACCTAGTCTAACATCATATGAACCTTAAACTTTTTCAAATGGATGTGGAAAGTGTATTTTTAAATGGTTATACTAAGGAGGAAGTTTATGTTGAATAACCTTTAGGTTTTTAGTCTCATGATTTTCCTAACCATGTTTTTAAATTGGCTAAGGCCTTATATGGTTTGAAATAGGCTCCAAGAGCTTAGTATGAAAGACTTAGTTCATTTTTTAAAAAAAAATGATTTAAAAAAAAAACAAAATTGACATAATATTGTTTGTACGAAAACATAACAAGGATAAACTTATTGTGCAAATTTATGTGAATTATATTATATTTGGTGCTAATAATGAATCTCTTTGTAAGGATTTTGCTAAGTGTATGACTAGAGAATTTGGGATGAGCATAATGGGTGAGCTCAAGTTCTTTCTTGGTCTTCAAATTAAACAAACCAAAAAGGGCATCTTCATTAACCAAGCGAAGTACACAAAAGAGCTATTCAAAAGCTTTGGAATGGATGGATGCAGAGTAGCCAAGACTTGAATAATTGCTTCAATTAAGCTAGACAAAGATGAATCGGTTAAGCCTATTAATGAAAAGAAGTATAGAAGTATGATTGGCTCTCTCCTCTAACTTACTGCTTCAAACCTGACATTATGTTTAGTGTTTTCTTGTGTGCTAAAATTTAATCTTATCCCAAGAAAACACATTTGCATGCGGTTAAGAGAATTTTGAAATATTTGCATGTTACATTACACTTAGGACTTTGCTATCCTAGAAATTCTTCATTTAGTCTTCTTGGATTTTAGATGCAGATTATACTGATAGTTTGTTAAATAAGAAGAGTACTTTTGAAACATGCCAATTTCTTAGTGAATGTTCAGTTTTTTGGTTTAGCAAGAAGCAAATTTTGGTTGCCTTATCTACTGTCAAAGTGGAATATATAGCGGCAAGTTGTTGTTACACCCAAGTTCTTTAGATTTAACAATAACTCAAGGATTATGGCAAAGATATTGATCACATTCCCATCAAATGTGGCAACACAAGTGTAATAAATCATTCTAAAAATCCTATCCAACATTTAAGAAGCAAGCATATTGACATTAGGCATCATTTTCTTAGAGATCATATGCAAAATGGTAATGTGGTGTTAGACTTCATTGACACTAACCACCAACTTGTGAATATTTTCAATAAACCCCTTAATGAAGAAAGAATGAACTTCATCGATAGGAAACTTGGAATGCTTGATGGAAGATACTTAAGGTGAAAATGGATCTCATTATGTAACTATACCATTGTTATGGCTATTATGTTTACATGAATGATTTGTTATGTTTGGCATGCTAGATGAGTCAATTTAATGTGCACTTAAGCTTATCTATGCTTAAATGCATAAATTGATCATCAAGACATAAATTGATCACACTAGATTTGGGCCAACTATTTAAAGTTTATTTTTAAGAAGTTTTTCAAAAATTATCTCTAAATCACGATTGAGACTTATAGTTATGATAATTACTTTTAGGTCAATTTTGATCTTTGAATCTATCTCCAATCGCGCTCGCGACTCTTAAAGTCACCACTTTGACAATTCAAATTTCAAAATTTCAAATTATTTACCTCACTTTTTTCCAAGAATATTTTGTCAGTTACTCATAGTTTTGAAAGGTCACAGTTGTAACATGTGATTCACGGCTGCAACTTGTGAAAATCCAGTGGACATTAACCATTAGTTCTCTAAATGGAACAACCACTCTATTAATACATTTTTAAGTTGTTTTTTTTTCCATTTATCCTCCACTTTAAACTCATCTCCTGCCTACTTAAACCTCATAAACTCCTTCCCTTTCTTTTTTTACCTTCCTCCTCATTCAAACCCTCTTTTCTCTTTTAAGTCTTTTTCTCTGTCTTTGTATCTCGTCTTCATCCATGGCTCCTAAGAAGTACATCTGAATAAAAAAAAATAAGGCAAATTTATTGCTTAATCCTCTTCCCCTCCTTCTAAAGCATCCTTACCTTTACACAAAATAAAGGGAGTAATAAGGGAATAAAAAGAAAGATATATGACAAAAACGAAGAAAGCGATTCAATCCAACAAGATTTCATCAAGTTTTCTTCTTGCTACTCTTGGTTTAGAGGAATAAATTAATGGCCACCTTGACAACTTAGAGTGGGTACCTTTCATATAAAAGGAAGAACCATGTTATGAAGACATTGTGCAAGAGTTTATATGCATAATGAACATTAACAAAAATGTCTCCTCTCCAACAGGTATGTTTGGCTAAAATTTTAGATGCTTTGGTAAAGAATTCTCAATCTCCTACCCTTAATTATGCTCTCTTTAACTTTCAAAATGAATAGGACACACCCATTAGTTTTAGCTCCTCCAACTTCTTTTTTGAATTTTAGCAAACCATATCTATTGAGAAACTCTATAACCCCAAGAAGTCCATTGCTAAAAACACGAAAACCCATTTTGTGATTACACCTTCTCCATTAATGTGAGTGGTGATGACAATGAAAAAGTCATACAAAAAGATGTCCTTTTTCTATTGCCTTCACTAAAATAACCTAGCTAAATAGGGAGGTTTTTTTTTTATTAATAGAATATGAGTTGAAAGGCTAAATAACAATTCCTCCTCCCACCTCATGTGACTGCCATTTATAGGCATTTAGGAGCCTTAATTCTTGAAATTGAGGCTAACCTGCCCTTAACCCATCTTTTTAGTTCAAATTTTCTTGACCTCACTTACCTTTTGAATGTTAAAGCTATTAAGCCAAACACTCCCCAATACCTGTTAGGAGCATGAAGCATCATCTAACAAGAGGTTTTCCAAGCCTCAAAAAGGAATAGACTAGTGATTAAAGAACCTTAAAGAGGTGCATTTCAAGAGGAACATCCACAAGCCCTAAAGGTATAAGCAAAGACTTCTTCTTCTATAACTTTGAAGACCTCATCTTCCTCTCTTGGAAAAATCTCTAAGATTCCTCTTCCTCTTCCTCTTCCTCTTTAACAACTCTATTGTGACTTAATGGAGATTTAAAAGAAGCTTGGGCTTAAGTCATGTCACCTTCCAAATTTTGCTTTTTTTTGACGATAAGGAATAAGAAACGACACCTCAAGTACCACCTAATGAAAAAAAGGTAACCCAAAGCAATGCTGAAGAAAAATATGAAGATAATGATGAAGATATTAATAATGATGATGATCTCTAATTTTCTCTTTCCTTCTTCTACTTTTCATCTTCCTATGTATTACCTTTATTTTCTGTCTTTATAATCTTAGTAGGATGGACCTTTCTCATAACATGATAGAACACTCCAATGATATTTATTGTTCTTAATGAAACGAATGATTAGCTTCTATTTTCTTTAGATAATTTATGCTTTGAAGTGTTTGATATATTTATTACTTTGTCTCTAGTTTTTTCCCCTTTTCCCTCTCTTTTTAATCTTGACAAAGGCAGGGAATTTATATGTGAAGTTATATTGAAATGATCAATTTTATGCAAAATGATTGACACAATTACATTGACTTAATAAGTATATTGAATTGATCAACTTTGAAGTAAAGTAAATGATAATTTAAAGTTAGTTAATTTGCTGAGGGGGAGTATCCATTCAACTTTCAACTTTGCTATCCAACTTAAAATAACTAAAATCAGACATGTTTTACTTTTATCCCTTACATAATTCAATCTAGGTTGTCAATAAAAAAGGGGGAGATTGTTAGACTATGTTGATCAAACCACTCATTTAATCTTGACAACATATATTGAAAGGTTTTAACATCTTAAATCTTAATGTTTTTATGCATAAATAAAGTTAGAATCTTGTTAAAAGTTGAATGGAGATAAAAATGAAACTTATTGCATAAATTGTGATCGTTACTCATAAATAGTGATAACTACCTAAAGCAAAGTTTAACATAACTTGTGTAGTTTAATTTATGGTCCTAGTCACAGTAGGAATAACGAATGCTACCTTTAAATGACATTGAAAGGATTCAAGCATCCATCTAGATCAAGCCATGTGTCACATGAATCGTGACTTACTGAGCTTAAAACCTCCGTAGCTCCAATTTGATTCATGGTGACCAAAAACGCCCAAGTTAGCTGGCACAACCCAAGTAATGCCTATGAGCCACTAATACCACTCACGATCTTTAATCTTTCTTAGAGGGATCTAACTGTCTCATTTTTTGATAAGCCAATGTTGGAATGCCATGTGTGCTAGTTGTTAAACATAATTGAAGATCTCAATTGCGAATAAGCAAAATTCAAAGTGATGCTTCAATCGCGAGCATGACTTATTTGTCTTGATCGCAACTTAAAGTCTATTGAGCATTAAATGTAGGATTTTGCAATCGACATTTCAGATATGAAAATAGTTTTATTAGTAACGGTTCTTTCGTAGGTGTATGTAAGCATAATATTCTAAGCCTTAGGATGCAAAGCTAGATGATCAAAAATATATTCCTCAAAATGCAAGGATCAATAAAGGAAAAGAAATAAGGCTTTAGGGCACCTTAAAAGGCCAAAACGAAGCCCACCACTAAACCCAAGTCCAAAGCTAAACCAAAATTGTCAAGATTACTAGGCTAGTAGGTTGTATAACCTAAAAATCATGGTTATATAGCCCACTACTGGGTTGTATAACCCTACCTTAAACCCTAATAAGAGAATATTCTAGAACTGGTCCCCTATAAACCATAAAGTTGTATAGCCCTAATAGATGGATGATAACCTCAACTTGGCTATACAACCTACGTGTAAACCCTAATTCCAGAAGATCCATCTCCCTCTCTTTGATTATATATAAACATGGTGTAACTGAAACCATTTTAAACTTTGGTGCACCCATCCATCATCTATAAATACCTCCCTATTTAAAGAGGAGGGAGGGGCTTGGATAATTCTAATGTTACTCTACCAAAATTTCTCCACACTCAACCTTTACCATAAAAACACTGAAATCCTAGTCCATTCCATCCATTCCCAAGGTAGAACAAGGTCTAACCTTCACACTTTTATACATTCCTTAAGCATTTTAAAGGATATAAAACTTTTAGTGAGGTTCTAAGGGCATAAAAACACACAAAGGCACCATTTTCCCCTTTTTTCTCTTTCTTTTTTTTCTTTGCTTTGAAAACCTAAGAATTAGAGGATGTATAACCCACCTCCTAAGTTGTACAACCCTTATAATGGGTTGCACAACCTATCTCCTCAAGGAAAGATTGCAAAACCTTTCCCATTTCCATTCATATTCTTATATTTTGATATTTTCATAAGGTTTTATGTTTCTATAGGCAAAATAAGGTGAGATATAATGGCTTAGGATGCTCATTCATCTCAAAAATTGAATTTTAAACAAGTTTTAGGTGGTTTTATAGTGCATTTTGTGTTACTACTCCATGTTCTTTCACTTTGATTAATTAGCAAATTGAGTATTCTGTTTGAACCAGATTTGGTAATGATTAAGTAAGGAACTTAGAGTTCCAAGAACCTTGGGAGCCTTACTAGGGTTATGTTAATGTTTAAGAATGTCATAGCTTGTTTTGGCTTTGTGATTTCCCTCTTTAATTGGGATGGCATTCTAACCTTTTTTTATGGTTAATAGTGCCTACGTATGTCATGCTTTTTTGGAGAAATAAGAGAAAGGGTTCATAAACCCTAGGACCTCCCCCATGATGAGCTTAACTTAGGCCATTGAGATTCCTTCAGGTGTTTTGCATTGCATATTATAATTCTTTTTATCGTATGACTCATGTATTTCTATTCACTTGGTGTTATCATGTCAATATGGTGTTAAGGTGTGACTATGGACTTAGAGACATATTTAGGTACCTTAACTTTAGAGACATGGTAAGGTGTTTGACGATTTCATTTCCTTGTTTAACTATTTTTAATTTATTTATTTTAGTTGCTAACTTAATATTTTCTTTTGGGTATAGGTGTTCTTACTTGAGCTAGACCATGAATTTGGTCTTAACCATCATCCCATATGTGTTGGCCTAGGGCACCAAGAAGGAAGGTTGAATTGGTACTCTATTTAAAAATTAAAAAGAGGGTTAATGTGTTTAAAAAGATGAGTATGAGAAGAAAGAAATTGACACAAGTTTTTATAGTGGTTCAGGTGTTAACTAACCTTATGTCTACTCCCCAATTCTCTATAATTAGGTATTTCACTGAACTCAATAAGTGTTTCCAAGCTCACACTAAACTTTTAGAACTTGTGTTTAGGGCTCACACAACAACCTTACACCTTGTGTTTTCTAGGCTCACATAATAAACCTCTTACAAGTGTTTTCAAGGCTCACACTAAAACCTCTCATAAGTGTTTTCAAGGCTCACACTAAAACCTCTTATAATGGTATTTATTGCTTACACTAAATAATCACAGACACATAAATGAGAATTGAAAGAATGAGTAGCAAATTGGCAAGAGATTGGTTACAAATTAATGAATTCTCTTGCATTTACATCCGCTTGGTGGAGTATTTATAGCTCATATCCACCAAAGAGATGGTGGACCAAAACTATCAACAAATCTCCAAGATGTGCTAGGAAAATTTAACATTAAATGCTTGTCAAGCAAAAGTCAAGGTCGCTACTACAATTTTGCAGTTGCAAATTTTCAATTTCTATTGTAGAGCCAAAAATTTTGACAGAAAACCTCGTCTGTGTCTAATGGCTAGTCCATGTGTCAGTTTTTCATTGGTTATCTAGGAAAATATAGCTATTGTGTTCTAACCACTATCAAAAGTCGTGGTCACGAGATGCCTAAGTCTTGTGCACGATTGAGACCGCAAATTTATCTATCTGGTGAGGAAGCTTCAACTCTTTGAGTAGCGGTCGTTACTGAATTTTTGCCCTCGCGATTTTTTATTTTTCAATAGACACCTAGGACACCTGACAGGCTGTGGTTGTGGCTTTGCTTCCCTCCATTGTCACTATGAAATTCGTCATTGCGACCCTAGCGTGACACTCACTGTGAATTCCTTTGTGACCAAAGCTTTGTAGACTTTGGATGTTTCGCAGTAATGAAATAGTCCATGAATTCCTTTGGCCTAACTTCATCCTTTCTTGTGATTGATTCGCGATCGCGATTTACCATACTCACACCGTGAATTTGGATGATCTTTACATTATTGGAGATTTTGAATACCATCCTACTTCAAATGAAAAATCTAACTTATAATATGCAAAACAACACTTATAAAAATATTAGAACTGATCAATCTATTGTTAAGATCAAAAGAGGTTCATGACTTAGCTTAAACCAACCTAGTCCACTACTCTCCCCCTTTTCGATTTTGACAACTTAGATTGATCGTAAGAGAAAATAAATGCATGAGTTTTGAAGTTGGAATGGTGAATGATTCAATGAATACTTAAAAATTTCTAGACAAAGATCAAAGTGAAATTTTCTAAGTATGACATTCAATTATTCAAAGTGAAATTTCTAAGTATGACATACAATACTCCCTTTCAACTTATGCTATTTACTTGCAAATTATTTTCTCTTCCCCTTGGATTCTTTCTTAATCCTTTATCTCCTCCTTTGGCAAGATTTAAAAAATGAGGGTTTTTAAGGGAAAAGAATATATGCATAACAAATATATAAGTGTTCATTAGAAGCAAAGATATAAGAATTGCAATAATAAAGGTAGATTCAATCAATCACAAAAGACAAAGAATTTTAAAAACAAACAACTTTATTTTTACTTATAAGCAAGTTGTGCAATCAACAACTTTACATTAATAAAACAAAGAAAAAATACAAAGAAATCCTATTCTAGAAGATTGGAAAGTCATCATCATCCCCATAAATGTCGCCCTCATCATCATTGCCTCTGCTTTCAACTTCGTCGCCTTTCTCAACTTCATCACTGCCTTTCTCTTCCGGGGTATCCTCATATATAGCAAAATCAAGAAGATGGCAAGGAGGAACACCTAATTTCTCTTGCAAATCCACCATATCGTTGTGAAGGTGGGAGATGAGAAGGAATCTCCTCTTCATCATTCTCATCATCATGTCTAACTTGCAGTTGATAGTGGCAAGAGATAGTTTCGTTTTGGGTTTTGGTTGACGATGAGGGACTGGTAGGCTTCCTTCTTCAATGATGAGCCTATTCCTTTTGGAGGCTTGAGATGTCTCCATCTTCTTGGCCCCAAAGGCACCCAGGGTATATGCATATGTGTCTAGGTGTATGGCTTTGGCATTTATTAAGTAGGTGAGGTCAATGAAGTTTTAAGAAGGGAGGAGTTTCTTAATGAGGAATTTTCATTTTCCTTATTAAAAGCTTCAACAAAGCGATAGATTGTTGTCACATGTGATGGGAGAAGGAATTGGCTTTTTGGTTTAGTGCTCATATGGATTAATTGATCCACAAAATAGCGACCGGTTTGGATAGGTTTGTTTTTAATAAGGCAGAATAAGAAGGTTAGATCCTTTTGAGACACTTTCTCATTACTATCACCTCTAGCATTTACGAAAAAGGTGATGATACAATAAAGTATCTAAAAGGGAAGGTTTTAAGGTATTTGGCTAGGGCAATTTTTGGGTCGTATTTGGTTTCAATTGAAATTTTGGACCAAAACTCAGAATAGATTACGTCAAGTGCAAAGACAAAGAGGATTGACAATTGCTCAAAAGTAATAAAATAAGGATCCCCAAAAGCACAAAATACTAACCCATATTGCCCAGCCTGTCATTCTGCTTTGCAACTTAGTGTCACCGTACACATGAATTCCCTTACAACTTCCTCATAATCGGGTTCAGCCCGAAAGATGAACTCGTTTCATCCCAAGTTAGAGAGGAATGATCGTATCTCATTGTTGATCCCAAAGGTCTCCAGTAGAAAGGTAGATGGTATTTTGTTTGGGAGGATAATTTTGAAATAGTTGGCTTTGAATCATTCCCTCTCTTCATTTGTGATTCCTTTTATAAGATCAAGGGCTGGAGGTGCAGATGGTTGGGCTACTCCCTTGCCCTTCTCTACTCTAGAAATCTTCTTGGGAGCCATTGAGAAAGTAGAGAAATTTAGAGAATTTACAGAATGTGGAAAGAGATAATTGATTTGTAGTATAATCCATTTGAAGGGTATGAAAATGGCTAGAATTGGAGTAATGAAGAGTTGGAAACAATTAACAGTCAAATCACTTAATTGTGTGGCAGTTAATATAATTTGCGATCACCAAATCCATAGTCACGACAGTTAATTCTAAAAAATGTGAGTAACGGATAAAAATCTTGGGGAATCGGTGCGTCTAACGGTCATAAATTTGAATTTTTTACTGAATTTAGGGTGGAGAGTAAAATTCACGACTGTGAATTGACATTTGTCAGCCAGGTGAGATGAAACTTTCATTCACGACCGCGAGTCAAGGATAACGACACCAAATTACAAGGCAAGAAGGATAATCATGAAAAAAAAGCTAAATTTGACAATTAAAGTGATGATGCATATTAATATATTGATGCTTAATTTATGCAATTTGACATAGAACATCACAATTACAATTAAAATTAAGACATCCAATGATTAATATCACATATAACCAATACACATAGAAATCAAACAAAAGATTAAACTTTTCAATTTAGGGAGTTTCCATCAAGCATTCCCAATTCTCTCTTAATGACGTTCAACCTATCTTCATTGAAAGGTTTAGTGAAAATATATGTGTTGGCCCTAGGCACCAAGAAGGGTGGAAGGGGGGGGGGGGGGAGGAGAGCGTTGAATTAGTGTTTAAATAAAAATTAAAATGAGGGATAAAGAAAGAGTAAAAAAAGAGACATAAGGATTTATAGTGGTTCAGGTATTAATCAACCCTACATCCACTCCTCAATTCTCTGCAACTGGGTGTTTCACTCACTCAAAATGGTTTTTCCAAGCTCACACCTAACTTTTACACTTTGTGTTTTTAAAGCTCACATAACAAACTCTCTAACAAGTGTTTTCTAATACTTACACTAAAACCTCTCTTAAGTGTTTTCACAAGCTCACATTAAAACCTTTCTCAAGTTTCTTTATAGGCTCACACTAAAACCTATTGCAATTGGTGTTTAATGCTCACACTAAATAATCATTTAAAGCATAAAGAATAATTGAAAAAATAAGTAGCAAAATTGCAAGTGTTTTGTTACAAGTTAATGAATTCTCTTGCATTTACATATGTTTGGTGGACTATTTATAGATCATACCCACCAAAGAGATGTTAGACTATAAAGCTCATTAAATCTTCAAGACATGCTAAACAGATTCTGCATTAATTGCATAATATGCGAGAATTGCGGTTGCGACATTCCAATTTCCATACGGGAGCCAAAAATTACGATGAAAAACCTCATTTGTGTCTAACAGCTAGTCCATGTGTCAGCTCCTCATTGGTCCATAAGGAAAATATTGTTGTTGCTTTCTAATTGCCTATAAACTTTGAGGTCGCAATCAGTCCTTGTACATGGCGCAACTGGGACGTAAATTCTTCTGTTTAAACGAGAATTTTCATCTTCATAAATTGTTATCGCTACCCACAATGTCGTCCTCGCAAATTTTGTTCTTCAATGGATACCTGGAACACTTGGCAAGTTGTGGTTGTGGGCTTGATTCATTCTTCAGTCGCTATGAAAGTCATGGTCGCGACAGTGACTGTTAATTCTTCTGTGACTTTGACACTGCCATCTTTGGATGAGTCGCAATAATGATAATGCATGTGAATTCGTTCAGCCTAGTTTCACCTTGTTCTTTAGCTAAGTCGCGACCGCGAATTAAAAGTTGTTGACCGTGAATTTGGATGAACTTTGCCTTCTTAAAGATTATGAACTCCATTCAACTTCCAATTGAAAGATTAACTTAATTCTGCAAAACAACACTAAATGGAAACATTAGGATTGATGAATCTCCTTTGTCAAGATCAAAAGAGGTCCAAGAGTTAGGATTAATTATTCTATTCCAACAATCTCCCCCTTTTTTATTTTGACAACTTAGCTTGATCCTAAGGGAAAATAATGCATAAATGTGAAGTTGGAGTGGTAATATGATTCGATGAATGCTTAAAGATTTCTAGATAGAGATCAAGTGTGAAATTTCCTAAGTATGGCATTCAATCAATCAAAGTGAAATTTCCAAAAAAAAATCCTAAGTATGATAAGTATGATGCTCCTCCTCAACTTATGCTATTATTTACAAGTTATTTTCTTTCCCCTTTAGACTTAGATTCTTTCTTGTTTCTATCTCTTGCCCTTTGGCAAGATCAAAAAGAGGGTCCATAAGGGAAAAGAACACATGCATAACAAATAGATAAGTGTTCATAAAGAGCAAAATTAATAAGAATGCAATCATAAAAGTAAATTCCATCAATCACATAAGACAATGAATTTCAAAGAAACATTTCTTATTTAATCATAAACAAACTGTGGGATCACAAGGTTTTCATTTAAAAAAAAAAAAAAAAGTACAAGGAATTCCTATTTTAAAATGTTGGAAAGTCATCATCATCTCCAGAAGTTCCTTCGTCCTCTTCATTGTTGTCACCTTCTGCATCATCTCCATCCTCAACTTCTTCATTGCCTTCTTCTTCTTGAGTATCTTCAAATTCAGTAAAGTCTAAAAATGGCAAGGAGGAACAACCAATTTTTCTTGCAAATCGACCATGTCACTATGAAAATGTGAGAGAAATAGGAATCGCCTCTTTATCATTCTCATCATTTTATCTAATTTTCGATTAATGGTGGCAAGAGATAGTTTGGATTTGGGTTTTGGTTAAGGAGAGGGTACTGGTAGGGCTCCTTCTTTAATGATGAGCCTCTTCCTTTTTTAGGCTTGGGAGGATTCCATTTTCTTAGCCCCAAAATCACCTAAGTTATAAACATATGTGTCTGGGTGTATGCCTTTGGCATTTATGAGGTAGGTGAGGTCAAGAAATTTCTGAGAAGGGAGGAGTTTCTTAGTGAAGAATTTTTCATTTTCCTCATCAAGTGCCCCTACGAAGCGATAGATCGTTGTTATGTGTGAAGGTAGAAGGAATTGGCTTTTAGGTTTGGTGATCATATGGATCAATTGATCCACAAGATATCGATTGGTTTGAATAGGCTTATTTTTAACAAGGCAAAATAAAAAGGCCAAATCCTTTTGAGACACTTTCTCATTACCATCACCTCTAGCATACATGGAAAAAGTGATGATACGATGGAGTATCCAAAGAGGTAGGGTTTTTATGTATTTGGCTAGGGAGGTTTTCAAGTCATGTTTGGTTTAAATGGAAATTTTTTACCATAATTCAGAATATATGACATCAAGATTGGAGATAATAAAAGGAATGTTTTCACCGACTTGAAGGTTGAAATGGGAGAAAAGTTGTTCAAAGGTAATGAAATATGGATCACCAAAAGCCCGAAAAACTAACCCATATTGCCCCGCTCGAGAATCTGCTTTACAACTCTATTGAACCGTGCACATGAATTCCCTAACAACATCTTCGTAACCGAGTTCATCCCGAAAGATGAATTCATTTAGCCCAAGTTTAAAAGGAATGCACGAATCTCTACATTGATGCCTAGAGTCCCTAATAGAAATGTAGAAGGGATTTTGTTAGGAGTATGATCTTTGAAGAATTTGCCTTGCAGCGTTCTTTCTCCTCCTTTGTGATGCCCTTCATTAGATGGAGTGCAACGGGTGCAAATGGCTGAGCCACAACCTAGCCCTTTTCTTCTCTTGAAATCTTCTTAAGAGCCATTGCAGAAGATAGAGAGAACTTGAGAATTTATAGAGTTTTAGAGTAGAATAAAATGATGAGAATCATTATTTATGGGGTTTATATAGCCATTGAAGGGGTGTGTAAATGGCTAGAAACAGCTCGAATTGGATTAATAAAAAGTTGGAAACGGTTGGTAGTCAAATCACTTAATGACTTAGCAGTTACTCAAATTAGTGTCTGCGAATTCTGGGATCGTGATGGCAATTTTGAAAAAATGTAACAGATAAATTTTCTTCGAGAATACGAGCTACAACTATAAAAAATTTGAATTCTTGACCAAAATTTATGATGGAGCTTGATTCGCGGGATCGTGATTTGATGTTTGACAAGCGGGTGACTTAGACTTGTAATTCGCAATCATGAATAGAAGATAGCGATCGCGAATTATGAGTCAGCAAGGATAAGGATGGAAAGTTAAGTTTTGAAAAAAAAAAAAGTGATCCACTTCACTATGTTGATGCTTAATTTGTGCAATATGTTAACAAAAAAGCATAATTGCAATTTAAAATTAAGACATCTCAATTAACACATTAAATTCAATAATCACACATATAATTATCATAAATCAACAAATAACAATCACAACACATGCAATCATACATAAGATCAAATATTTCACCATATGGAACTGCCATCAAGCATTCTCAATTCTCTCTTAATGAAGTTCAACCTTTCTTCATTAAGAGGTTTAGTGAAAATATTCGCAAGTTGATGATTTGTGTCAATAACATTACCCTTTTGGACATGATCTATAAGGAAATGGTGTCTGATATCTATGTGTTTGCTCCTAGAGTTTTAGATGGGATTCTTAGAAAGATTCATAGCAATAGTGTTATCACATTTAATAGGAATGTGATTAATCATTTTGCCAAAATCCTTCAATTACTGTTTCATCCAAAAGAATTGGGTTCAATAATAACCTGCGACAACATACTCGACTTCTATGGTGGATAAAGCAACCGACACTTGATTTTTGCTAAACCAAGATACTGGGCATTCTCCTATAAATTGGCAAGTCCTAGAAGTGCTTTTCTATCTAATAAACTACCTACATAATCCGCTTTCGAATATCCTATGAGACTAAAGGATGAATCCCTAGGATACCATAACCCTAAGTGAATTGTACCATGCAAATACTTAAAAATTCTCTTAACAACATTTAAATGAGACTCTTTAGGAGAGGATTAGAACCTAGCACACATACATACATTAAATATGATATCCGACCAACAAGTAGTAAGATAAAGTAGAGATCTGATCATACCTTGATACCTTTTTTCATCTATCATCTTACCCGACAAACTTCTTAAATATCTCCTTTGTGTATTTGGCTTGGTTGATGAAGATCCCTTCTTTGGTTTGCTTGATATATAGACCAAGAAAGAATTTGAGCTCTCCTATCATGCTCATTTCAAATTCCCTAGTTACACACTTAGCAAAATCCTCACAAAGAGACTTATTAGTAGAACCAAAAGTGATATCATCAATATAAATTTGTACAATTAGTGTATCATGCTTGTGTTTTTTAACAAATAGTATGGTGTCCACCTTTCTTTTTTCAAAATCATTTTTCAAAAAAAATGAACTAAGCTTTTCATACCAAGCTCTTGGAGCTTATTTCAATCCATATAAGACTTTATTCAATTTAAAAACATGATTGGGAAAATAATGTGACTCAAAACTAAGAGGTTGTTCAATATAGACTTCCTCCTCAATAATTCCATTCAAAAATGCACTTTTTACATCCATTTGAAAAAACTTAAAATTCATGTGGCATGCAAAAGCTAAAAGTATCCTAATTGCCTCTAATCTTGCAATGGGGACAAAAGTCTCATCATAATCTATGCCTTCCTCTTAGTTGTATCCCTTAGCAACCAATCTAGCTTTATTTCTTGTGATAAGACCTTGCTCATCTAACTTGTTCCTAAACATCCATTTACAATCTATAATGGAGTGTTCTTTAGGCCTAGGGACAAGTTTCCATACCTTGTTTCTCTTCAATTAGTTAAGTTCGTCTTGCATGAAAATGCCCAACTCTCATCATCAAGAGCCTCATCAATTGATTTTGGCTCAAGTTGAGAAACAAAAGTAAGATTGCTATCTAAAAGATTAACCTGTGATCTAGTACTTACATCCTTAGAGATATCACCAATGATTAAGTCCTTGGGGTGATATTTGGAGAATCTCTAATCTTTGGGTAAGTCTTGACTTGGCTTATCTTCTTGTTGATGTTGTGGCTCCTCACCTACTTTTAATAATTCACTTCTTTCCTTGTTTTTATCCTCTTTTCTTGTAGTGTCTTTCAATTTCAGCTTTTCAAAGTCACCTACAAGATCATCAACAAAAACACTTTTCCCAAGATCAAGTTTACTAGATTCATCAAAAACAATATTCATAGACTCTTTAACTACCATTAAACTCTTATTAAAGACTCTATAAGCCTTACTAGAGGTGGAATAACCTAAGAATATACCTTCAGTGGTCTTGAAATCAAATTTCTCAAGATTATCTTTGGTATTCAATATATAACACTTCCACCCAAATACTCTTAGGCATGATATCTTGGATTTTCTATCATTCCATAACTCATAAGATGTTTTATTGAGAATGGGTCTTTTGAAAACTCTATTTGCAATATAACACGGAGTATTAATAGCTTCGACCCAAAAGTAATTCGATAAAAAATATTCATTAAGCATGGTTCTAGCCATTTCTACTAGTGTTCTATTTTTTCTTTTTACAATACCATTTTGTTGTGGTGTTCTAGGAGTTGAAAAGTTGTGAAAAACTTCATTCTCCAAACAATAAGTTTCAAAAGACTTTTTTTGAAATTTCTTTCCATGTTTACTTCTAATAGAATAAATGAATTAACCCTTTTCATTTTGAACTCTTTTTACAAAACTTTTGAAAGCATTAAAAGTATCATTCTTATGAGCTAAAAAGGACACCCAAGTAAACCTAGAGTAATCAACAACTAGGACAAGTGCATAATGTTTTCCACCTAAGTTAGCACTTCTTGTGGGTCCTATCAAGTCCATATGAATTAGTTGAAGAGGTCTAGAAGAACTTATAACATTTTTAGCTTTGTGGGAGTCTTGATGTTGGTTCCTCATCTGGCAAAGACCGCATGTATTGTCTTTAGTGAAATTTAGCTTAGGAAGGCCTTCCACTAACTTTCCTTTAGATAGGCTTTGAGGAAGATCCATGCTTGCACGTCCAAGCCTTCTATGCCATAACCAAGCTTCATTGCTCAAAGACATAAGACACTTAAAACATTGGTTAGCCAAATTGTCTAAGTCAATTGAGTAGGTATTGTCTTTCTTTTCACCCTTGAAAATAACCTCATCATCCACTAATGTGGTGACTCGTCATTCTCTAGAATCAAAGGTGATGTTATTACCTTTATCAGATAATTGACTTACACTCAACAAATTATGTTGTAAGCCATTAACTAATAAAACATTATCAATCAAGGAACAACCATTCCTACCAATGGTTCCAATGCCAATTACCTTTCCTTTGGCATTATTACCAAATATGACATCTCAACCTTCTTTTTGCTTCAATGTCGTGAATAGCTTTCTATTTCCCATCATATGATTAGAACATCCACTATCCATATGCTAATTGCTTGATTATTAATGATTGTCACACTTTCCTACATAACAAAAGTAAGTCACCTTTTGTTAGGTACCCAAACATACGTGGGTCCTAGGAGGTTAGGAGTTGAAGGATCCTCTAATTTGAGGTGAGCCTTCCTAATAAAACAATAAATATTAATATGCCCAATTTTTATACAATAATGACATTGAAGTTTAGACTTGTGAGTCTTTCTTCTATGCACAAACTTAGTGTGAGTAGGAGGCCTTCTCATACTTTGATTATGTGAGTGCATGCATGTGCATGAGTGTTGAGAAGTAATAGAGAATTGTTTGTGTTTGTGTGTGTGAGCATGCTTTTTGTTATACATGTAAGCATGATTGGCTCTTGAGCTTTGGGGAGCTTTCCCTTTGCCCTTAGGCTTAGGAGGCTTAGTGCTAGGAGTACTTTTCTTCCCAATTACCTCAACACTTGAGGTTTGAGTTTCTGATGGTCTAACAAATGTAGTATGTGATGATGAGGAGGCTCTATTGAAGCCTAAACCATGTCTAATCAATGGTAGCCTTTGAGACACAATCAATGTATCTAAGGCTTCCTTTCCTTTGTGAAACTTAGAGATTGAGCATTTAAGCTCAATGATTTCTCCTTTTAGGGAGTCATTCTCTTTTCTCAATGAAGCCAATGATGAAGATGATTTGGAAAGATTTTTCATGAATTTTTTGAGCTCATCGTTTAATGCTCTCAATTCGCTTATAAGATCATTAATGGATTTATTATCATCCTCTAATTTTAGATATTTTTTTCTTGTAAGACTTCATTTGTGACTTGTATTCGTCACATCTCATAATGATAGCCTCTAGAAGCTCTTCATCAATCTCATCAAAATCTGAATGAGAATGGGATAAACTACTTACCTCATTTAAAAAGTCTTCTTGTATCATAAAGCAAATGTTGGCAACGTCTCCTTCTTCTTCATCTTCACTTGAGTTATCATCCCAAGTGGCTGAGAAATTCTTCTTCTTCTCCTTGTCCCATCTCTTTTTCTTCTTTATCTTGGGACAACCATATTTGTTATGGCCTTGCTTGCCACACTTAGAGCAAATGACTTCATTAGATCTCTATCAAGGATTAGGAGTTGTCTTCTTAAAGCTTCTTCTCTTTTTTCTTCTTCTAATTAAGTCTTTAGTCCTTTTTTAGAGCATTGCTAGCTCTTCTCCTTCTTTGTCACTCTCTTCATCACTAGAGGTAGTTTCTACCTCCTTCTCCTTGGTTGAGGATTTGAGTGCTAAGGTTCTTCTTTCTTTTTCTGATTTTTCTCCTTGGCCTTTTAATTTCTTCCTTTACTCATCCTTTTGTAAGGCTAACTCATGAGTTAAAAGTTTTCCTATTAACATATTTGTAGGAACCTTTCTAATCTCCAGGTTGGACTCTTGAATGCTATACATTCTTGCACCAAACTTATTTAATGGAAGAGTTTTAAGGACTTTCATGCTTACCTCATTATCAGTGAGAGTCTTTCCAAATTTTTTCATGTTTGTGATGATGGATAGAAGTCTATTCATCATTTTGATGGTGCTTTCATGGTCTTTCATCATGAAAAGCTCTCATTCCAACACATACATCTCCAATCTACTTGATTCAACAAGTGTTGTGCCTTCATGATAGTTTTTAAGAGTCTTCCAAATGGCATGAGCTATTTGGCAATGTTACACTCTTTCAATCTCTTCCCTAGAGAGAGAGCTTATAAGAATAACCATTGTCCTCTTGTTCTTGCCATTTGACCTTCTATGGGCTTCAACCCAATCTTCCTTGGAATTAGCTCTCCAATTCCATCCACTACTTTAGTGGGTGGCTTCCATTCTTTAACAACTACATCCCAAAGGTCCACTACATCTGTATCAAGATAAATCTCCATCTTATACTTCCAATGAGTATAGTCAGATCCATCGAAGTAGGGCTTAAGGTGTGAGTGGTTCCCTCTTGTGCCATGAACTTTGCTCACCCAATTAAGGTTTGTTTGTGAGACTTGGCTCTGATACCACTTGTTGGCATAAGCACCAAGAAGGGGGGATGAATTGGTGTTTAAATAAAAATTAAAGTGAGGGATACAGAAAGAGTAGAAAAGAGACATAAGGATTTATAGTGGTTTAGGTATTAATCAACCCTACGTCCACTCCCCAATTCTCTGCAATTGGGTGTTTCACTCACTCAAAATGGTGTTTCCAAGCTCACACTTAATTTTTACACTTCGTGTTTTCAAGGCTCACACAACAACCTCTCTTACAAATGTTTTCTCAGGCTTACACTGAAACTTCTCTTAAGTGTTTTCATAGGCTCACACTAAAACCTTTCTCAAGTGTTTTTACAGGCTCACACTAAAACCTATTATAGTTGGTGTTTAATGCTCACACCAAACAATCACTTAAAGCATAAAAAAGAATTGAAAGAATGAGTAGCAAATTTGCAAGAGTTTTGTTACATGTTAATGAATTCTTTTGCATTTACATATGTTTGGTGGAGTATTTATAGCCCATACCCATAAAAGAGACGTTAGACTATGAAACTCATTAAATCTTTAAGACATACTTGGCAGATTCTGCATTAATTGCATGACAGGTGGGAGTCACGGTCGCTGCTGAAGATTCACGAACACTATATTCCAATTCCTATACAAAAGCCTAAAATTGAGGTGGAAAACCCCGTTTGTGTCTAACGGCTAGTCCACTGCTAGCTCCTTATTGGTCCATCAGGAAAAAATAGTCGTTGCTTTCTAATTGCCTACAAACTTCGCAATCGTGATCAATTATTGTACAGGGCACAACTGAGACGCAAATTCTTCTATTTAAAGGAGAATTTTCATCTTCATGAATCGCAGTCGCTACCCACAATGTTGCCCTTGCAAATTTTGTCCTTCAACAGATACCTGGGACACTTGGCAAGTTGTGGTTATGGATTTGATTCCTTCTTCAGTCACTATGAAAGTCACGATCGTAGTAGTGACCACAAATTCATCTGTGACTTTGACACTCCCATCTTTGGATGAGTCGCGACAACGATGATGCTCATAAATTCGTCTGGCCTAGTTTCACCCTGTTCTTAAGTTAAGTCGCAGTTGCGAATTAAAAATTGCTAACCGTGAATTTGGATGAACTTTGTCTTCTTGAATATTATGAACTCCATTTAACTTCCAATTGAAAGATTAACTTAATTCTGCAAAACAACACTAAATGGAAACATTAGGATTGATCAATCTCCTTTGTCAAGATCAAAAGTGGTCCAAGACTTAGGATTAACCATCCTAGTCCAATAATCTGCAAGTTGATGATTTGTGTCTATAAATTCTAACACAACATCATTCTTTTGGACATGATCTCTAAGAAAGTGTTTTCTAATATCTATGTGTTTGCTCCTAGAGTGTTGGATGAGATTCTTAGAAAGATTAATTGCACTAGTATTGTCACATTTGATAGGAATGTGATCAACAACTTTGTCATAATCCTTTAATTGTTGTTTCATCCAAAGCACTTGGGTGCAACAACAACTCGCAAGTATATATTTAGCTTCGACGATGGATAAAGTAACTAAAACTTGCTTCTTGCTAAACCAAGACACTAAGCATTCTCCCATACATTGGCAAGTTCCAGAAGTGCTTTTTCTATCTAAAAGACTACCAGTGTAATCTGCATTTGAATATCCTATGAGAACAAAAGATGAATCCCTAAGATACCATAGTCCTAAATGCAATGTACCATGCAAATATTTGAAAATTCTTTTGACAACATTTAAATATAATTATTTGGGAGAGGATTAAAATCTAGCATACATACATACACTAAACATAATGTCAGGTCTTGAAGTAGTAAGATAAAGTAGAGAATCGACCATACCTCGATATCTCTTTTCATCAACTGTCTTACCTGATTCATCTTTATCCAGTTTAATGGTACCACTAATGGGTGTTTTTGCTACTTTGCATCCATCCATGCGAAACTTCTTAAGTATGTCATTTGTGTATTTGGCTTGGTTGATGAAGATCCCTTTTTTGGTTTGCTTAATTTGTAGACCAAGGAAAAACTTAAGCTCCCCTATCAAACCCATTTCAAATTCCCTAGTCATACACTTAGCAAAGTCCTCATAAAAAGATCCATTAGTAGCACAAAAAATGATATCATCAACATAAATTTGTACTATAAGTGTATCATGTTTGTGCCTTTTTACAAGTAAGGTAGTGTCCACCTTTCTCTTTTCAAAATCATTTTTCAAAAAAAAAAAAAACTAAGCCTTTCATACCAAGCTATTGGAGCTTGTTTCAACCTATATAAGACTATATTCAAATTAAGAAAATAATTAGGAAAACTATGTGATTTAAAACCAAGAGGTTGTTCAACATCCTTCTCTATAACTACATTTAGAAAAGCACTTTTGACATCCATGTTAAAAAGTTTAAAATTCATATGACATGCATAGGCTAAAAGAATCCTAATAGCCTCTAACCTTGCAACAGTGGCATAGGTTTCATCATAGTCTATGCCTTTCTCTTGGTTGTAGCCTTTTGTAACCAATCTAGCCTTATTCCTAGTGATGAATCCTTACTCATCTAACTTGTGTCTAAATACCCATTTGCAACTTATAATTGGTGTTTATTAGGCCTAGAATAAGTTATCATACATTGTTTATGTCAAATTGGTTGAGTTCTTCTTACATAGCAATCACCCAACTTTCATCATCATAGCCTCATCAATTGATTTTGGCTCAGATTGAGAAATAAGGGCAATATTATTATCTAAAAGATTAAGTTGAGATGTAGTACTTACACCCTTTGAGATATCACCAATAATCAAATCTTTGGGGTTATGCTTGGAGAACCTTCAATCCTTAGGTAGATCTTAGCTTGGCAATTCTTCTTATTGATGTTGTGGTTCCTCATCTACTCTTGACGATTCACCTTTATCTTTGTCTTCATTTTCCTCTCTTATAGTATGCTCCAATTCCAATTTTTCAAAGTCACCTACAAGATCATCAACAAAAAGATCATTAACAAAAGAACTTTTTCGAAGATCAAGTTTATTAGATTCATCAAAAATAACATTCATAGACTCTTCAACAACCATAGAACTTTTGTTAAAGACTTTATAGGCCTTGCTAAAGGTGGAATAGCCTAAGAATATCCCCTCATTAGTTTTTTAGTCAAATTTCCCAAGATTATCCTTGACATTTAATATGTAGCACTTGCATCCAAATTTTCTTAAGTATGATATATTGGGTTTTCTATCATTCTATAGCTTATAAGATGTTTTATTTGTTATGGTATTCTAAAGGTTGAAAAATTGTAAAAAATCCCACTCTCTAAATAATAAGATTTAAAAGCTTCATTTTGAAATTCCTTTCTATGGTCACTTCTTATAGAAGAAATGAAGTAACCCTTTTCATTTTGAATTCTTTTTGCAAAACTTTTGAAGGCATCAAAGGTATAATACTTATGAGCTAGAAAGGATGCCCAAGTAAACTTAGAATAGTCATCAGCTAGGACTAATGCATAATGTTTTCCACCTAAATGAGCACTCCTAATGGGTCCTATCAAGTCCATGTGAATTAGTTGAAGAGGTTTAGATGTACTTATAACAATTTTAGTTTTGAAGAAGATTAATGTTGCTTCTCTATTTGGCAAGGATCGCATGTCTTGTCTTTTGAGAAACTTAGCTTAGGAAAACCTTACACTAGCTTTCCTTTAGATAAGCTTTGTAAGAGCTCCATGCTAGTAAGTCCAAGTCTTTTATGCCATAGCCAAGTTTCAGTACTAAGAGACATAAGACATTTAAGAGATTGGTTAGCCAAATTGTCTAAGTTAATTGAATAGGTATTGCCTTTGTTTTCAACCTTGAAAATAACCTTTTTATCCACTAATGTAGTAACTCGACATTCTCTAGGGTCAAAGGTGACTTTATTACCTTTGTCACATAATTGATTTACACTTAACAAATTATGTTGCAAGCCATCAACTAACAAAACATCATTAATTAAAGAGCAACCATTCTTACCAATAGTTTCAATACCAATTACCTTACCCTTGGCATTGTTACCAAATGTGACATTGCCACATTCTTTTTCTTTCAAGGCCATCAATAACATCCTATTGTCTGTCATGTGCTTTGAGCATCCACTATCCATATGCCAATCATTTGATTCATTGGTGGCTGCTAAACATCCCTACACAACACTAATAAATCATCTCTTATTTGGTACACAAGCTTTAGGTATTGAAGGGTCCTCCAATATGAGGTGAGCCTTTCTAATGTAGCAATAAATATTAATATGTTTGTATCTCATGCAATAATGACATTGGAGTTTAGACTTATGAGTCTTTCTCCTATGCACAATCTTAATATGAATAAGAGGCCTTCTTATACTTTGGTTATGGAGATGTATGCAAGCGCATGAGTGATAAGGAGTATAAGATAATTTTTTATGTTTATGTGTTTGAGCATGCTTCTTGTTATACATATAAGCATAATTTGCTCTTTAAGCTTTGGCTCTCGAGCCTTGAGGGGCCTTACCTTTGCCGTTAGGCATAGGTGGCTTAGTGCTAGGAGTACCTATCTTCCCAATGACCTCAATACTTGAAGTTTAAGGTATCGTTGCTCTAACGAATGTAGTGAGTATAGATGTGGAGGTTGAGGCTTCATTAAATCCCAGATTATGCCTAATTAAGGGAGGCCTTAGTGATACTATGAGTGTATCCAAAGCTCTCTTACCTTAATGAAATTTTGAGATAGAGCTTCTTAGCTCAATGACTTCTGCTTTTAAATAGTCATTCTTTTTTCTTAATGAAGCTAATGATGAAGATGATTTAGAAAGATTTTCCATTGACTTTTTGAGTTCTTTATTTAAAGCCCTCAATTCACTTACATGATTATTAAGGGATTTGTAATCATCTTTTAATTTTGAGCATTTTCTCTTATAAGTCTTCATTTGTAATTTATATTTGTCACATCTCATTGTAAGACCTTCTAGAAGCTCTTCATCTACATCATCCAAATTATCATAATTAAAATAAGAATGAGATGAAGAGTTTACCTCATTAGGAGATTCCTCTTGAGCCATGAAGCATATGTTGGCAATCTCCTCATCTTCCTCATCCTCACTTGAGCTATCATACCAAGTGGCTTTGAAGCTTTTCATTTTCTCTTTATCTCTTTTCTTCTTCTTCTTTAACTTTGGACAATCATACTTAATGTGGTCTTGCTTGCCACACTCATAGCAAGTGACTTCGGTTGATCTCTCTTTGGGATTAAGAGTAGCTTTCTTAAAGTTCCTTCTTTCTTTTCTTCTTCTAATAAGATCCTTAGTCATTCTAGAGAGCATTGTTAGTTCCTCTTCTTCCTTGTCACTTTCTTTTTCACTTGAAGTAACCTTCACTTCCTTATCTTTAGTTGTAGACTTGAGTGCTAAGGTCTTCCTTTCTTGCTTTTCAGATTTTTCTCCTTTACCTCTCATTTTCTTCATTTCCTCATCATTCTTTAAGGCCAACTTATGAGTTAAGAGTTTGCCTATCAAGACATCCATTGGCAGCTTCTCTATTTCTGGGTTGGATTCTTGGATACTACACATTCTAGCACCAAATTTCTCAAGAGGCAAAGATTTTAAAATTATGGAGTTTACCATATGATTTGTGAGAATCCTACCAAACTTTTTCATTTTGGTGATTATTTCTAGGGGTCTATTGGTCATATTGGTGATGCTCTCATCCTTTTTCATCATGAATAACTCCCACTTCATCCCACACATATCTAGTTGGCTAGATTTTAGTAAGGAAGTGCCTTCATGATAGTTCTCCAATGCTTTTTAAATCCCATGGACAGTTTGGCAATGTTGTACCCTTCTAATTTCTTCTCTTGAGAGAGAGCTTAAAAGGATTGTCATCGCTCTTTTATTCTTGCCATTGGATCTTTTATGTGCTTTAATCCATTCTTTTCTAGGGATTAGTTTTTCACTTCCATCCACCACTTTGGTGGGTGGCTTCCATTCTTTAACAATAACATCCCATAGATCCACCACATCTATATCTAGATAGATCTTCATCCTATACTTCCAATGAGTATAATCAACTCCATCAAACTAAGGCTTGAGGAGTGAGTGGATTACTTTTTGTGCCATTGATCTCTACTCACTCAATTAAGGTTTTTTTAGTGATACTTGGCTCTGATACCATTTATTGGCCTAGGGCACAAAGAAGGAGGTTTGAATTGGTGCTTTATTTAAAAATTAAAAAGATGGTTAATGTGTTTAAGAAGATGAGTAAGAGAAGAAATAAATTGACATAACTGTTTATAGTGGTTCAGGTATTAACTAACCTTACGTTCACTTCCCAATTCTCTCAATTGGGTATTTCACTCATCTTAATAAGTGTTTCCTAGCTCACACCAAACTTTTAGAACTTGTATTTATGGCTCACACAACAGCCTTATACCTTGTGTTTTCTAGGCTCACACAATAAACCTCTTACAAGTGTTTTCAAGGCTCACATTGAAATCTCTCACAAGTGTTTTCAATGCTCACATTAAAACCTCTTATAATGGTGTTTATTGCTCACACCAAAAAATCACAAACACATAAATGAGAACTAAAAGAATGAGTAGAAAATTGGCAAGAGATTGGTTACAAATTAATGAATTCTTTTGCATTTACATCTATTTTGTGGATTATTTATAACTCATATCGACCAAAGAGACATTAGACCAAAACTATTAACAAATCTCCAATATGTGCTAGGCAGATTTAGCATTAAATGCTTGTCAGGCAGAAGTTGCGGTCGCGAGCACAATTTCTCAATCCCAAATTTCTAATTTCCATTGTGGAGCCAAAAATTTATGCGAAAAACCCTGTCTGTGTCTAATAGCTAGTCCACATGTCAGCTTTCCATTGGTTGTCCAAGAAAATATAGTTGTCGTGTTCTAACAACTATTAAAAGTCGCGGTCAAGTCTTAGGCACGACTGAAATCATAAATTCCTCTGTCTAGTGAGGAAGCTTCAACTCCTTGAGTCGCGGTCGCTACTAAATTTTGCCCTTGCGATTTTTTATCTTTCAACAGACACCTAGGACACCTGGCAGGCTGTGGTTGTGCCTTTGCTTCCATTTATTGTCACTATCAAAGTCATGGTCACTACCCTAGTGCGACACTCACTGTGAATTCCTCCATGACTAAAGCTTTGTAGACTTTGGATGGTTTGCGATAGCGAAATAGCATGCAAATTCCTCTAGCCTAGCTTCATCCTTTCTTGTGATTGATTCGCAGTCGTGATTTACTATACACACACTGTGAATTTGGATGATCTTTACATTGTTGGAGATTTTCCCTACTTTCAATGAAAAATCTAACTTATAATCTGCAAAACAACACTTATGAAAGTATTAAAACTGATCAATCTCTATTGTCAATATCAAAAGAGGTTTATGACTTAGGTTAAACCAACCTAGTCAAATACTTAGGAATGATGAGAAGTATGAATGGATATATGGATATGCATGATAATCCTTATAACATTATGCATAACCCTCCTCTCCCTTTTAAGATGATTATGCTTGAATGGATTTATGGATGTGCATGATAATCACTATGCCATGATGCATGATCCTTATGCCCCATTGACTTGTTGATTTGGTTTATTTAGTTTAATTGCACTAGTGGCATGCTTAGAGCCTTTATTAGACTAATCAATAATTCATTTAAAATTTTAAAAGTGAACCAAAGATGCTTGAAGGCCAAATCCCAATTTTCAGGCAATTTAGGGGTGTCTAACCTCTTCCCTAAGTTGTACCAAATTTCTGAACCTAATTTCTAATAGGGTGAAGATGAAATGGGCCTTCTAAATTAACTAAGTTTAGGCTCAAATTTTGCATTTCCTAGATTCTTGTCTCGACTAAAGTTGGGTGGCGACTCCATAATTAATAAGGATGGTTATCCCAGCTTAGTCCACTAATGACCATAATTTGGACTTAAGGCTTTGAACTTATGCAATGTCTAAAGGATCCCCCTGTTGATTTAAACACGTGCCACATCTTGGGGTCATCACCAATGTAAAGGTCTTTATCCTCTCAATCTCCCTATTGATCAATAAAAGGATAGAGTAGTAAGCAAGATTCCACTCATTTGAGTGAAAACCTAAGGCACTCACAGTGGCGACTCAACTGGAGACTTGAAATTGACTTCGTGTTCAATCTCTAGTTCACCTTTAACATTTTAAACTTCTTATTAATTAAGTCCATTGCATTCATGTAGCCTTCATACTTCACTGCATGCACTCCGTCTGCCCTTAGACAAACTGATGGTTTTCCAAAACTTAAAACTTAAGCTCCATTCAAGTTTAGGAGATTATGATGAGGATTCATCACCCATAAGCCTACTACCTTTAGGTATATGAAATAGGAGATCATCATAACCTCCTTTTAAGCTTATGAAAGCCATTAGCTATAATAACCCTCTTAACTATCAAGTGCATGTTGGAGATAATAACACCTTAGAATTGGGTACCCCTTTTGTTTGGATTTCCTCAAAAGAAAGTTGAAGTTCTCAAATAACAAGGTTTGACACCCCTAATGTAAAGTGCAATTATTACCCCATTCCACATTATGTAATTATCCCCGCATTTAAATACTTATATCCCACACCCCACTTTGTAAAGGATTTCTATGTAAAAATCCCTCTTGCTTCATTAAATAGATTTTTTCACATTTCGAGTATATGCTTTTCTGATTAATGTAAGGAGATTCCTTTTTTTGTTAGCTCCTTTGTGTGTGTGTTCCTTGAGGCTTTGACACTTCTCGATCTAAAGTGACAATGTATGTTCTCTACCCCTCGTTGGTAGAAAAATATGACCCCTCCTAGGATAGAGCCACTAAACCACATGTGTGGGAGGAATAAGGCTAGAAGGATCTTTTTCCAATTATGTGTGCATACCACACATATCATGCAAACATGCATCATTTACTTGTACATATATAATACTAATAACCCTTGTCTTATAGCCATCATATCTCCATTTAAGCCCTCGTTATAGAGAAGGGGCAACTAATTTGCTACGAAAAGTAAAATGTTGAGTTTGAGCCAAAGAATTTATCAAATTATGGAACCAACCATGCCACTAGAGATTTTGGATGAGATAATGGTTGAATTTAATCGTAAGATCGAAGAAAAGATTGTTGAAGAGGTGAATAAGCATGTTAATGAGATTCGAAAGACAAAGGGACACATCCGCTAGTAAAAATGACAAAGGAAAAGCACTAATGGAGGTACCACAGCTTGTGGTTATTGATGATGATCTATTTGAGAAGAAAAAGAATCATAAAAGTAAGTTTGCCAAAGAAATAGGGAGTACCACTATTGTCTTGGATAAACCCATAAAGAGTGAGAAGAAGAGCACTAAATTCGATGACTTTGCTAAACAACTAAAGAAGCTTTAGAAAGCTTTAGACACTAAAGGCTTCAAGAGGGGAACAAATATTGAAGAGATACTAATTTGCAAACCTGAGAAGCTACCAACTAATTTTTGCATGCCCAAGTTCTTTAAGTTTACGAGGATTTAAAACGCTAAGAACTATTTTCATTCATATATGCTAGTCATGAAGGCATATGAGGTTTGAACAAACACTATGTTAGAGCTTTTTGAATTATCATTAAAAAATTATGCTAAGACATGGTACTTTAATTAGCTAAAGACCATGATGGAAGACTAGAAGGAACTTATGAAAGCTTTCGAGAAGCACTATGCAAGCAATTCAAACTTAGAGGTCACATTACAAGCATTGGAGTCCTTGAAGTAAAAGACTGGTGAGAGCTTCAATGACTGCATTAAAAGTTAGAAGAAGACAACTTCAGAGGTAACTACAAAGCCCACTGAGGAAAAACAAGTTTGGATCATTATCAAAGGGTCGTTACTCGATACTAGTACTAGAATTAAGGGGATTTCAATCAAGAATTTTAAGGACCTTTGAGGGGCCAGATTACAAACTAAAAAATTAAAATCTAAGTTAATGAGTCTATATGGGGAAGAAATTCTCCATTACAGCTTCAAGTTGAAGAGGGTAAGACGACCAATATAAATGCAATTAAGGCCCCAATATAGTTTATATAGATTTGGGCATGCCCCTCTTCAAGGCATTTGAGAGGTTATAAAAGAAGGAAGTGTTGAAGTCCCTAGCACTGATGCTACCTCCCAATCTACTGCATAATGCATACGATGCCAGTGCTTATTATGTCTTCCATTAGGGAGTAGTTGATAATTATTATAGGTTAAGGCATGAGACTCAAGACCTCATTGACAATAAGATGATTATGCCACTAAACTAAGGAAGAGTGAGTATAAGAGGAAACCCTCTCCCAAACTATCATAATGTTCCTTTACCTAATCAAGGGACATTTATGATAGATTTTAGGGTGCCTAAAAAGGCTATACCTTTAAGGAAGTGCCAAAATATCTTGTTATCATGGTTTGCACTATCAACCTATGGGAAAGTGCAAATGAGGAAACAAAAGAGGCAAAAGTGATAAGAATATTAAGTTGTGAAAGCAAACTGATGAAGAAAACGAAGGGGCAAATGAACCACATAACTTAAAGCGGGAAGTAATACTCTGATAGGGAGGCTCCCAAGGAACTAAGGATTGTCATATGAACTTGTTATGTAAGAAAAAAAGGATGACAACCCTATTGTAAAACAAGTGAAGAAGATGCCCACTCAGATAAGCATGTGGGAATTGCACATAACTTTTTAGGAGCATAAGAAAGCTATGGTTGAAGCATTATCCAACTTGATCATTTCTAGTAAAGCAACTTTAAAAGATATTATTGCTTTGGTCAGCCATAAAGGAAAAATCACATTTTTGGATGAAGACTTGCCTTTGTTTGGTGTTATATTCATCATGTTTTGATGTTGTACTTTCCCCTCGAACTCATGCTTCAACCCTTAATTTTGCTTAATAATGGACAAAATTCATGGGTATTTATGTTTTGTGGGAAAAAGTGAAGGAAACAATTAAGATTAAAGTGGAAAATATGGAACATGACTAGAAAACATGGTTGTTTGCCTTGAAGACTTATTGAGGCAGGAAATTCTAAGAAGACATGACCTATAGATATGGTCGTGTACCTAAGAAACTCAAGGTAGTATTGACCATATGCAACAAACATCTACTAGACATGAGTGTGCACCATGAAAAGCTAATAACACAAAAGCTATCGCATCTAAGCACGATCTGTCATGATAGGCACACAGTCATACGCCATTGTAAATCTTAACTTAGACATTGATTTGAAAGGGATTCTTTTTCTTTTTTGAGATATTCAAGCATCCTTATTTAAAGGAAGAGGAAAAGGGCTATTTAAGAATAAAAAGAAGTCAGATTTAAGGTATAAGGGAATAACCAAATTAAGAAATTATCATTCAAGCTAAGGTTACATCAAAATTTTAGAGAGAGAAGGTGCAAAAATTTAGGCAATCAACAAGAAGTTAATGGCTATTCTTAGAGCTATTTTGATTGTTTTCTTTTCTTCTCTTTATTCAATTATAAACTAGCCTCTCATTGGCTAGGGTTCTAAATGAATCTTGTATAACTGTCATTGGATTTTCCTAATCTAAATTTATTTGGTTAGTAGTAATTGTTGAGTCTGTATTCTTTGATCAATTAGCCACTGATTATCTTAGTTTTTTGAATTGGCAATTGAAAGGTGTTTTTCATGAAATGATGCTTTCAACAATTCCCTTATTTTGTTATTAAGTTAAAAAAAAATGAACAAACCATTGCCATCTTTAAAGTTTTGAACTAATAGTCAATTACATGATGTTTGGCTTTTAAGTTGAGGAACCTTTAGCTAACATTTTCATATATGTTAATTTCTACTTGAGAAGGATTAGTTGACCACCTTAGTGAGTAGCAATTGTTGCATAAACCAATTAGATAAACATTAGGGATCCAACAGAAGGTTATCAAATGAAGTTAAACTCCTAACCACTCGTGTCCATTGATTATCTCTCATCTTCATTAGTAGTTTAAATTGCTTTATTATTTATGATTGAAACCTTCATCTACTATTAATTCTCTAAATAATATAAGATATAAAATACTTAGTACGTAAACTCGATCCTCGTGGGAATGATATCCATACTCGTAGACTACACTTTATTACTTTTGACCATTATTGTACTAAGATGGTTAACCCTAAGTCGTAAACCTCTTTTGATCTTGACAAAGGAGATTGATCAATTCTAATGCTTCAATTAAGTGTTGTTTTGCAATTTTTAGATAGTCTCTAAATTTGAAGTTGGATAAAGTCCAAAATCTCTAAAGAAAGCAAAGTGCCTCCTAATTCATGACCGCAACTTCATAAATCGCGAACTAGATTAAGGCATGTTGACAAATTAGACAGATGAATTTGCGGACCACTTCTCTGTCGTGATCGATCCAAAGATGGGAGTGCCAATGTCACAGATGAATTCATGGTGTGTGTCACGCCTCAGTCACAACAGCAAATTTTGAAGTAACTCAAGAGAAAATCAAGTCCACAACCACAGCATGACAAGTGTCCCAGGTGACCGTTGGAAGATAAAAATCGCGATGGTAACTTGTGGGTAACGATTGCGAAACATAAAGAGGAAGATGAACATTTTCAAAGACGAATTTGCATCCTAAGTTGCGGCCTGTACAAGGAAAATCGCGACCGCTACTTTTGTGAGTAGGTGAAAGGCAATGACTATATTTTCTGATGAACCAATAGGAAGATGATACGTGGACTAGCCGTAGACACAAACGGGGATTTTTGCCTCAAGTTTTGGCTCCCGTATGAAAATTGGAAAATTGTGACCGCGAAAGAGCAGTAGCGACCGTGAATAAAGTCTGACAATCATTTAATGCAAAAATCTATCTAACATACTTTAGAGATTTGCTACCAGTTTTATTGCAATGCCTTTTTGGTGGGTAGAGGCTATAAATACCTCACCAAATATATGTAAATGCAAGGGAATTCATTAATTTCTATCCCAAACTCTTGCAATTTTGCTACTCAATCTTTTCTCTTCTTTAGGTGATTGTTTGGTGTGAGCATAAACACCATTTGTAAAGGTTGTAGTGTGAGCCTGTAAAAACACTAAAAGAGGTTGTTGTGTGAGCCTTAAAAACACAAGTGTAAAGGTTGTTGTGTGAGCCTCAAAAACGTAAGTATAAAGGTTGTTGTGTAAGCCTTGAAAACATAAGTGTAAAAGTTTAATGTGAGCTTAGAAACGCCACTGAAAGATAGTGGAACATCAAATTGCTGAGAATTGGAGAATGGATGTAGAGTTGATTATACCCAAACCACTATAAATCTTGTGTCTCCATTCTACTCATCTTTTTTCTTACCTTCTTGTTTTGATTTTTATACACCAATTCAACCCCCTCTTCTTGGTGCCTAAGGCCAACAACCATGAAGTATAGGGATTTTTATGTAGAACACACTCATCATCAAGTTTTTAGTGTCGTTGTTAGGGATTGATGGCTTTAATACTAAGTTATTATATTTGTATTACTCTAGAATTTTATTTTCAATTATAACCTTGTTTCTTGTCTTTCTATTGTAGGCACATGACTAGAACTCAAATCAGGAGAATAGAGAAGATTTGTTTCTTGTCTATCCAAAAATTGAATGTACCTTAAAACAAAGAAGGCAATAGCAACAACAAATTTAAGAGATGGCAAACTAAAGACACCGACCTTTAAAAGACTTTGTCACACCTCATCTTAAAGGATTGTAGTTGTTTATCACTTGAATAACTGTCAATGCTACTACCTTTAAGATTAAGCCAACATTCATTCAAATGTTTACCAATACATTCCAGTTCCATGGCTTATCCCATGAAGATCCAAATGCATACATAGCTAATTTCTTTAAACTTTTTGACAAAATGGAATGTTTGCAGATGCAGTAAGACTATGCCTCTTCACATTCACTCTCAAGGACAAAGCTAAAGTGTAAATTAATTCTTTGGAACCTAGGAGTATTACTACATGGGATCAAATCTCTCAAGCCTTTTTGGCTAAATACTTCCCTCTATCAAAAATGGCTATACTTAAAAACAAGATCATAACTTTTAACCAATTGGATGAGGAGATTTTGAATGTGGTTTAGGAAAGGTTCAAGGATCTCTTAAAATGATGCCCAAATGTTCAAATTCCAAAGTGTTAATCATGCACACCTTTTATAATGGGCTTTTTGGGCAAATCAAGATTACTATAGACATGGTAGCTAAGGAATCTTAATTAGATAAAATATCCAATATGGCTTATATGCTGATTGAAACTATGACAAATAACAATTACCAAGCCCATGAGAAGACTTTGCCAAAGAAAGTAATGAATGTTCACATTATAGATGCATTCCAAACCTTGCAATCTCAGGTGTCTACTTTATGCAAATAAGTGAATGCATTGAGTTGTAATGTTATGTCCTCTCCTTTCTTGTAAGTATTATATGAATTTTATGAGGAATGTGGGCATACGAGTATTGATTGCCAAGTGGTAGCCATTTTTCCTAACAGTAAGTAAACCATGTAGGAAACTTCAACTGTCAACCTAATAACCCATACTTAAAAACTTACAATTTAGGTTCGCAAAATCACCCAAACTTCTCGTGGTCCAACAGTAATACCCTAAACACTAAAGCTCAAGGGACACCACTTGTTTTTCAAAACCCGCCACCAAACTACCATACTCAAGAAAATAAATCAAGCATACAAAACCTCTTAGAAAATTTCATAACCTCTTAATAATTCTAAGTTGTAACAACATGAAGAAAATATGAGAAAAATAGAAGCCAAAATGGATCAAGCTAATAAAAACCACTCATTCTTCGTCCATAAACCTTGAAATCCAAGTGGGACAAATAGCCATTGCCTTTAGCTCTAGATCGCAAGGTACTTTGTTTAGCAATTCTGAAACTATTCTAAATAACCAAGTGAAAGCCATCATCTTAAGGAATGGTAAGGAACTTCAACCTAGGGTAGCAAAGGAGGAAAAAAAGGAAGAAGATAAGTGTGAGTGAGCAAATAATAAGAACCAATTATTGAACCTCAAGGTTTTAAGTCTTGTTTTAATGATTATAAACAAGTCAAAGAGCTAATCATTGTCTGAGTTATTTATGTTAGAACTTGCAAGTACATCAACTCCTTGAACTATGATGATTGAAGAAGGAATTATATTTGAAAACCCAAAGTATTAGAGAGTGAAGATCAAGGCAAACTCAATTTAACAAACCAACAGGTGTTGTCTTCATTCAACAGGCGTTGTGGACCAATCCACATGCATTGAGATGTCACAACTAGTTTTGGAGAAACACTCTAGCTTGAGCATAGCTTTCAGGACCTCTCAACAGGTATTGCCTATATCCCAATAAGTATTGGAAAATTCCTCAAACATAGTTATACATATTGAACCACACAACGGGTGTTGCATTTTTACAATGAGTGTTGATCTTACCTTTCAATAAGCATTGTACTTTCACGATAGGTGTTGGACAAAGTGCCTTAGATTGAGCAAAGATCTCTAAAACTTGAAACTTTCATTGGTCTTTGACAATAGACATTGAAAAAGCTCTCTAGTTTATGTTAAAGGCTTTGTACCCCTAATGAGGCACATTCAATGTTTCAACAAGCATTAAGTATATCTAATGGGCATTACAAAGTCACTAACAACTGTTGAAAAATTGTTCCAATTTGAGCTACAAGCTCTAGACCCCTCAATGAGGGACTTTCATATCTTAACAGACATTAAATGTACTGCCAACGGGCATTGTAAAGCATCCAACAGCTATTGAATGACTTGTATAGACCTAAGAAATCAACAATGGGTATTGATCTTCCTCTAATGGGCATTGAGGTTTAAAAGTAACGACCCTTATTTTTATCTAATGGTCATTGAAGAAAAAGTGAAATAATCCAATGTAAATGTCAAAGGAGGAGCCTTTAGTCAAGTCTCTCTAACAGCTAGTCCTAACAAACATTTCATTAAAGCCAATGACCATTAAAGGTGTATTTTTTTTAACAACCACCATTTGCATGAAATTAATGATGGTTCATGCCTTAACAATGGGCAAGGAGATTACTCAAACAGTGTTGTAAGCCCACAATTGTAATGTGAAGTGACTTTTCTTTTTCTAATGGCTAGTTCATTATTCATGCTATAAAACAAATCACCTTTAATAGAAATACACATAGAGTTGTTCCATGAAGTAAGCATTCTATTGTGAACACTTTTCTCAATCAAAAAGGCGAACAAAGAGTGATGTAGCTATCAAGAGAAATTTATTATTCAAAGCTTGCAAGAATTATCTTCAAAATAGAGTTTGAAGAATAAAATTTTTAAAAATTCTCTTCACATTCTCAATATTTAACTTTAATTTTATGCATATAACCACATTTAACCTTAGCACATAGGAAATCTAAAAATCTTACTCTTTGCCAGTGATGTCACCCCAAAAGAGCAAAGGAAATTTGAACAGTCACTTAAAAAGTGCTAGAAGATTTTTTCTTAGACATATAAGGATATGTCTAGAGTTGACATATGAATTGTAGAACATCATATCCCAACCTACTCACATATAAGACTAGTAAAACAAAAGCTTTGAAGGATGAGGCCATGATGGACTCAGTTGGTTAAAGAAGAAGTGGCGAAACAACTGAATGACAAATTTATAGAAATAGTGGACTATCTAGAATGGCTAGCTAATATAGTATCGGTACCAGAGAAAGATGGAAGAGTAAAGATGTGTTTAGATTATAAGGATTCGAATAAAAGCCTGCCTGAAAGATGGCTTTTCATTACCTCATATCAATATGTAGGTAGATATTGTTGCAAGATGTGTTATGTACTCATTTATGGATGGATTCTTTTAACTATAATCAGATCCTCATGGCTATTATAGATAAGGTGAAAACAACTTTCATTATAGAATGAAAGACATATTGTTACAAAGTAATGCTAGAGTGTATAGGTGACATATAATAGAGGTGAAAGTATATGTGGACGACATAATGGTGAAGTTTGAAATAAGAGAACGACATTTCGAGGCCTTAGAGAAATTTCTAAAGAGAGTCAATGAATATAACTTAAGATGAGCATTTTGAGAAGTTCAAAATAAGAGAGGGGCATTTTGAGGCCCTTAAGAAGTTTTTAAGGAAAGTTAATGAATACAACTTGAGGTTGAATCCTAAGAAGTATGTGTTTGGGGTAACCTTTGCCAATCTATTGGGACATAGCGAGAAAGGTATCAAAGTGAATCCAAATAAAGTGAAGGCCATTCAGAACATGCCTGCACATGAGACAGAGAAGGAAATTAGAGATGTCTTAGGTCATTTCCAATATATCAGCAAGTTCATAGCAAGACTTATCCCCATATGTGAACCAATATTTAAATTATTGAGAATGGACTAACTGATGAAGTGGAATGAACAGTGCCAAAAAGCCTTTGAAAAGGAAAAAGAAGTATTTAACCAACCCACTAGTACTGAAAGCCCCCGAAAACTAAGGAGGCTATTAATCCTATATCTAACAAAAGAGGAAAAGGTTTTACGTGCGATGTTAGCTCAAAAAGATAAGATGGGTAAAAAATATGTTGTGTACTACCTCGGCAATAAACTTTTATCTTGCGAAGAGAAGTATAAGTAGGTGGAGAATACTTATTTAGCATTAGCATAGGCCATAAAGAAGTTAAGGCACTACTTTTAATCATACTTTATGAAGGTGGACTCAAAGTTAGACCAGTCAGATACCTAAATGAGGCCCCTACTTTGACTGAAAGATTGGATAAATGGTTGGTATTGCTAACTAAGTTTAATATAAAGTATATGATTAAAAAGGTGATTAAAGGGTGAGCAGTCATATAATATTTGGCACAACAACCTCTTGAAAAGGGAGAAGCAAAACTTTCTTAGTTTTCTGACAAAGGATTAAGAGCAATCAAGCCATTATGTTAGAGAATGTATTTTGATAAGGCAATAAACAAAAAGGGGGTAGGTGTAGGAGTGGTTCTAATTTCATTAGAAGGAGAACTCTTCCTCGAGGCTAAGAAGCTTTACTTTAGGGGTAACCAATAACATGGTTGAGTATGAAGATTATGCATTTGGACTAGAACTTTTTATGCAAATAAAGGTTAAGACTGCTAAAGTGTTTAACTATTCACTGTTGATTATCTCTTAGGTGACAGATGAATGGGAATTAAAGGAAGAGCAGTTGAGTCTGTACCTACAGCATTGGAAGAGGACGACACAAAATTTTGAAAAAAAGTCATATTCCATCACCTACCACATGAAGAGAATGTGATGGTGAACGTTGTAGCAACATTGTTTATGTATAAGATGGATCAAAATTGATGCCATTGAAGCCTTTCATCAATCTAACATCCACAACAGTATGTCATGTTAACAAAAGGGTGATATAAGTGTGCAAAGGTAAAAGTGGTCAATACCTCGAAAGGCTAAAAAAAGAGATAAGAAGATAATTCAGAGATTGACATCACAATTTATGGTCCACAATGGTGTGATGCACAAAAGGATGCCCAATGGGATTCACTTGAGATGCTTAGTAGATGAAGAGGTAAGCAAAGTCATAGATGAAGTACATGTGGGAATATGTGGTCCTCATATGAGTAGGAAGGCATTAGTGAGGAAAATCTTAAGGCTAGGATACAACTAAACAACAATGGAGCGAGACTCTATTTTAGATGGTTTAAAGTTGTCATCAATGCTAGTTCATGGTAGTATAGATTATTTACCACCAACCAAATTGCAGAATCTGACTTCACCTTGGCCATGCATTACTTAGAGCATTAATACGATTGGAGAGATCAAACCAGCTTCTACAAAGGTGGTACAAGTACATTATAATGTCAGTAGACTACTTTCTAAAATGGGCAGAGGCCGAGGCTTTTGACAAATTAGGGTTAAAGCAAATGGCTCAATTCATCGAGAAGAATCTTATCTGTCGATATGACTTTCCACATCACATTATTATAGATAATGACACTCATTTTCAGATTGACGTCAAGGTGATCTTAGAAAAGCATGGAGTGACATATCAAAGGTCATTACCTTATAGGTAGCAAGCTAATGGAGCAATTAAAGTAGCAAATAAGAACATCAACCAAGATGGTTGAAATATACGGGGATTGATCAGAGAAGTTACCATTCTTCTTATAGGGTTATCGGACTGCATGAAGGACGTCAACTAGAATGACCTCATATTCTTTAGTGTATGGAATAGAGATAGTATTACTAATAGAGCTAGAGGTAAAGTTCTTATGGGTATTGATTGAGTCTAATGTTCCTGAATACTAGTAGGTGAGAAATAGTTTAAACAATTAGCTTTATAAAATGAGAAAAGGCTAAAGGCTCCATATCACATCCAGTTGTATCAAGCTAGAATGACTCGAACATTTAACAAAAAGGTTAGGCCACACATGATAGTTGGCAATTTGGTGTTGAAGGCAGCACGACCACAAACTTAGGATCCTCAAGGAAACTTCAGATCTAACTGTGAAAGCCCTTATTTGGTTAAACAGATCTATTCAGGGTGCTGCAATGAAATTATCATATATGAAAGGGAATGAGTTTCTTGAACTAATAAATATGGACAAGTTAAAAAGCTATTTCATGTAAGGTGTGATCAAATAAAAAATAGCTTGCTAAGTCTAAAACTTGAAGAGGCGATTTATGCAACAATTAAGGCATAAAATCATAAAGTAAAATAAAAGAAAAAAAATAGCTCGCTAAGTTAAAAACCTAAATGGCCAACTTAGGCAAAAGTTAAAACAAAGAAATAAAAAGAATAAAAAATGATGATGAAATGAAGGCAAGGTAAAAGGCGAGGGAATGTGATTGACCACTAAAGGAGCAATGGCAGAGCAATTGAGCTATAGAAGGAAAAATAAGGGTAAAAGATAGGTGATAGGCCAAGCGAAGGCATTGAGCAAGATAATTAAATATTCTAATGCGCCACTGTTAAAAGTAGCAGTCATGCATTCAGTTAATATGTAATGTGCAAAATGCACAACATCAAAAGAAAACATTGTGCAAAATGCAAATGGTCTAAGTTAAGCACAAGATCAAAAGAAAACATGTTCACATAATTAAAGTAAATTTTATTAAACATGGCCTTGAACCATAATCACATATATAAAAAAGATGTTTTACATAAAAATCATTATTTATTATTCTTTGGTAGAATAGGGAAGATGTTTGCAACTATAAAAGTCACACAACCATGCCATGTAATATGAATCATCTTTAAGTTGTCGATTTGTGTTGGTATAAAAGTCATAGATATGGCGACTGGTCCAAGTAGCCTTAACCTTATCTAAGAAGTACTGAGACAAAGGACCCTTAATAAAGGAAGGGGCAAACTCCATCTTGAATTAAGGAGCACCAAATTGATGATGCACCCAAGCAAGATCATAAAAAGTGCTTGAGGCTAAAGTAGGGAGGATAATGCAGTCTCCATAAGTCCACAGGGTAACTTATGACAGATTCCACCATGGGCAACTCCAATGAATGTTAATGACAGTGATGTTGGACATCCACTTGGCCCACTCGGCTCTAGTAGAAGTTGGCCTCAATAAATGGCGATTCGAGTAGTGTTATGGGTAGTAATGCCTCACATCCTTAGTAGGGGCAACCAATAGTCTTAATCTCTCATACAGCCATATCTAAAAAAAAAAAAAAAAAAGCTCGTTAGATTGAAAATCTGAAAGGGCAGCCTAAGAAAAATGAACTACCCACTAGATTAAAAACCATAAGGGAGGTGCAGGCAAAATTTAAGGTAATAAAAGTAAAAATAAAAAATAAGGAAAAAGAAAAATGGAAAGAAGAATAGAATAATAAAAAGAGGTTGTAAGACAAATTTATACCTAAAGTAGCAATGAGCTCCCCGTGAATAAATCACTGACACTGATAGCCACTCTGTCCATGCCCATAATGGTCTCATCCAAGATCATCAGTACGGAAGTCCTCCCTAACTCAGCTACCTCTAGAAGTGGTAAAATCTATAGATCGATTTCTCCATCCTCTCTTCATAGCAAATACTCACCCATCAGAATCATCGCCATAATACGAGTTTGTGTCACTCGAGCATGACCTCTGAAAAGGTAGAGAGTGAAAAAAAAAGCCTTGAGAATCTTCTCCTCACTTAAGGTATACCTAGGCACCTCATCATATCACATATCAAATAACTCCACCATCTTTTAGATATATAGGTAATCCAAATATGACAAAGTAATTCGATTTACGACTGTAACACAATAGGCGAGAATGGCCTTAAACTCTTCTAATAGCAGACAGATCTTTGTATCCTTAAAAAAGAAGGTATGGGTAATGGACTCTCCTATATCATAAGTTGCCTAAAGGAAACCTACATCTAAATGGATAGAATAAATATAATGAAAGGCTACAAGACCCGTCCAAGATAGATCAAGCTAGATTTGGGATGAGAGACAACTTAGAAATGCTCTTGCCTTGTTTTGGAGACTAAAAATAGGAGTTTTAGAGAGATAAGCTACATATGGGTATTTATAGAAGGGGAAGGAGTTGTTTAATGTTTGATAGTTGTAACCAACACAGTAGGGTTGTACAACCCACTTAAGATGTATATATAGCCAACAAGCAATATGTACAAACCTTATTTAGGGTTGTACATACCCCACTTTCTGTGAAAATTTTGGTAAGGCTTTCTCGCGTTTTTGGATCCAGGAATTGCTTATACCTACTCTAAGATGCATAGATGTAAGTAAAAAAAGGCAAAAATTGTTCAACATGCATTCAGAATATACAGTTAGAGGCCAAATAAAATTTTACACTGAAAAACTAAAAATTTCATAGTATGACAAAAATAGAAGACAAAAGTCACTATCATCATAACAATAAGCCAAAATTAGGCCTTTCAAATTGCCCAAAATATCAATTGTAATGTGAAAAGAAATCAACAAAGTCCTAAAAATGGACTAAACTAAGACAAAAAAAATCCTAAAAATAGGAGGGGGTCTCAAGGGCTCAACTATTCCCACTCTCGGAGGGGGTCACCTTAGTATCTTCTGCTCGCCATTCATTGCCTTATATCCACCCTTCTCGACTGCCTAGGTCAGCATCTCTATCTCGACCTTAACCTTTGGCAGGTGCATGTCTCTATCCCGAAGATCACAAGTCAGACATTGGATCGTCTCTTATAAGACACATGGGGGTTAAGAAGGTTAGAACACAAATAACACACAAAAGCATAAACCACAAACATGCATACATATATTCTTTTTCATTTGTTATATGTTTTTTCGCTAACTAACTTGCATAGATCATGTCTATTACGTTAAGGCCCTCTTTAAGGTGATGATTAGCTTATCATGGCATCTACCTAGACCTATGAAATTTGCAAGTGAAGAAGAATACTGTTAGAACTCTTTCGATACTTGCTAAAAAGTTACTAAAATATATAGTAACACTTGGTACCTGCTAGAAAGCTCCTAAAGCTCTTTTAATACCTACTAAAAAGTTGCTAAAAGATATAGTAACACCTAGTACCTAGTAGAAAGCTACCAAAACTCCCTCAATACTAGATAAAAATCTACTGAAAAACATAGTAACATTGGGTACCTACTAGAAAGCTGTCAGAACTCCATCAGTACCTACTAGAAAGCTGCTAAAGCCCCTCAATACTTACTAAAAAGCTATCAATAGATACAACAGTACCTTAGACCTACCAGAGACTTATTAGTACATACTTTAGTACTTGGTCAAAGAGCTGTTAAGGAAGTTATATCCTTTGGTGTCCTTGCTAATGTTTACATTTCTTACATTACTTTGATAAGACTTGTTCAAATAGCCATTTGTCAAATTTTGTTTTCCAAGCCCTACAAAGCAAAGGCAAACTATAAGCATTAGATTTTGAGCCTTAGAATGCAAAGGTGGATGATGAAAATCATTGAATAAACTCCCTAAAATGTAAGGAAAAAACAATAAAGAAAGAGGAACAAGGCCTTGGGACAGGTTAAAAAGTCCAAAACTAAGCCCACCACCAAACCCAAGTCCAAAGACAAGCCCAAATTGCTAAGATCAATGGGAAATATAGCCATGAAATAAGGTTGTATAGCATAGAAATCAAGGCTGTATAATTTTACCTCAAACCTTAACAAGGGAACCTTTTAGAATCGATCCCCCTTTAAACATTAAAATTGTACATCCCTAATAAATGGATGTACAACCTATGTTTAAAACCTAATTCTAGAAGATCCATCTCCTTCTTTATGATTAGATACAAACCCGGTGTAACCAAAATCATTTTAGGCTTTGATGCACCCATCTACCATTTATAAATGCCTCACCATTTGAAAAATATAGAAAAGTTTGGATAATCCTAGTGTTACTCTACTAAAATTTTTCCACACTCAACCCTTAGCATAGAAAAACTAAAACCCGTCTATTCCATCCATTCCTAAAGTAGAACATGGCCTAACCCTCACATTTTTACACATTTCTTAAGCATTTTAGAGGATATAAATCATTTAGTAAGCCTCTGAGGGCATAGAAACAAATAAAGCCATCTAAGGATTCCCTCATTTTCCCTTCTTCCTTTCTTTTTTTTCTTTGCTTTGTAAACATAAGAATTAAGGGTTGTATAGCCTTAAATATAGGTTATATAGCCCTTACAATAGGTTGTATAACCTATCTCCTCAAGGATAGATTATAAAACCCCTTTTCTTTCCATTTGGATTCCCCTATTTTAATACTTTTTTTATGAGGTTTTATTATTCCATTGGAAAATTAAGGTGAGGCTTAATGGCCTAGACCCCCAGTCATCTTAAAAATGAAATTTTGAACAAGTTTTGGGTTGTTTTATGTTGCATTTTATGTTAATACTCTATGTCCTTTTACTTTGATTAATGAGCACTTTCAGTATTCTGTTTGAACTAGATTTAGCAGTGACTAAGTAAGGAACTTAGGGTTCCTAGGACCTTACAAGCCTTACTAAGGTTATGTTTTTGTTTAAGAATGCCAAAGCTTGTTTTGGCCTTATGATTTCTTTTTTTAATTAGGATCGCATTCTAACCTTTGTTATGGTTAGTAGTGCTCATAGATGCCATGTTCTTTTGGAGCATAAAAGAGAGGGTTCATTAATCTTAGGACCTCTCCTATGATGGATGAGCTTGCCTTGGCCCATTTAGATTCCTCTAAGTTTTTTACATTGCACATTACCATTCTTTTTGACGTATGACTCATATATTTATGTTCACTTGGTGTTGTTATTACTATATGGTATTGAGGTATGCAATTATGGACTTAGAGACGTATTTAGGTACCTTGACTTTAGAGACATGGTAAGGTGTTTAATGATTTCATTTGCTTGTTTCATCATTTTTAATTTATTACTTTAGTGGCTAACTCGTTCTCCTCCTTTAGGTGTAAGTGTTCTTACCTAAGTTATACCATAAATTTGTCCTTGACCATTATCCCATATGCTTAGGAATGATGGGACGTGTTAATGTACGTATGGATATGCATGATAATCCCTATACCATGACGCATGACCTCCTCCTCCTCCTCTTAAGATGATTATGCTTGAATGGATGTATGGATATGTATTATAATCCTTATGCCATGATGCATAATCCTCATTCCCCCTTGAGTTATTGATTTGGTTTGTTTGGTTAATCGTGTTTGTGGTATGCTTAGGACCATTAAATTTGACTAATCAATAACTTAGTTAAAATGTTAAAAGTGAACCAAAGATGCTCGAAGGCTTGATCCCAATGTTTATGCAGTTTAAGGGTACCTAACTTCTTCTTTAGGTCATACCCAATTTTTAAACCCAATCTCTAATAGGGTAAAGATAAAATGGGCCTTCTAAATTGACTTAGTTTAGGCTCAAATTTTGCCCTCCCTAGATTCTTATCCATGAATTTGGTTTCTTCCTTGGTCATTCCATAGATTTATGTTTACATACCCCATTTTCAACCCTATAGCTAAGGAATTTTTAAGATCCGTTCACACTTTAGATTAGTCTTCTCTCATTTTGTTAGAGTTTTGAGCCTTCCATTATCTATATTTTATTAGGCTCAACCCTGATTTCTTGCATACAACTTGTGATTTTTAATACCCATCTAGCCATTCTTTCTATTTTAGGAATATGGAGATTTACCCATTATATGAAGAGATTGGCTTCCATTTTTATTGCCATAGTTTATATACAAATAAAATTGCTTTGTCATGCTTAGATTACCCATATATTCATAAGATGGAGTTGTTCAACTTGTCTTTCAATGAGGTGCTTTTATGCACTTGAATGGAGGCAAAAATATTACTTTCATCTTTATTAACTTTGTATCCTCATAAGAGCCGATCTAGGTAGCTTGAACTTCGATTCTATATATATTATTCATGGGAGAGCTACTAAAAAGAGATAATGGTGAGGTGAATTTTAGATCTTCAAGCTTTTGGAAGAGATTGAGTTGGGTAGGACACCAGTACTAGCATTTTTTTGCGAGACCTTGGTGGTTTTACATATAGTTGCCCTAGGCATCAGTTAATCTTTCTCAGAGAGTCCTTTATTGATTAAGGCATGCCCCTTTTTCAAGATAAATCTATTTAAGCAATTTCTTTCATAACCTATTTTATTTTTCTTTATTTTATTCTATTTTTCTTTTTCATTTTTTTTCTTTTCACTCTAATTTTTTACTTGGACATCCCTTGTGAGTTTTGATGCAGCAAATGACTTAATTTTACCTAGACAACTCTCTCAATTTTTTGATCTAATGACCTTCTTCTTTTTTTTTTTTTTAGATTTAATTATAGGAGAAATTAGGCTTGTTGGAGGCTCTCATAGTTATGTGAGTTGATAATTTTTGCAATGCTATTTGAATCACCATTTATTAAGGTTTATTTCTTTTACATCAGAATGAAATGAATGGTTATCCCATATATATATATATATATATATATATATATATATATATATATATTTGCAACTTCTATTGGATATGTCGATAGTGAAAGTAAACTAGGGCCACTTTGAGGACTTATGATGGTTATGTAATCATTCTTGCTCTAATTGTCAGCATTTTTATGACCCTTTTTGAGTTTAACATTAGTTTGGAGTTTCTATTTAGTGTATAATTTATATATATTTTATAACTAATTCCTTTCAAATATTAATGTTATTATGTTAATTTCACATATGGAATGGATTAAAGCAAGTACATTTATGTTTTGTAGGTTTAAAAAGGAGATAAATGGCTAAAAAGCATGAAAGAAGATATCATAGTTTCATATTCTCAATTCTTGATCACTGCATGGAATTTTAGGCATACCTCCCTTTAAAAACTCCAAATGAGGTGATTTAAAAAGCATTGGAAAGATAACATATAAGGATATAACTTTTATGTATTGTGCTTAAGCTAGATTGATTATCTTCATGGTCAAAAATGGGTTAAAACTAAGCATAGTTGTGTTGCCTCCATACACAGTTGAGTCTATGGCCATGCTCTTTCTATACATAGACATGCACATGTCCATGTGCCATCAAAATAGAAAATTGAAATCAAGACATAGCTAAAAGACATGGCCATGCTTAAGGAATTACAAAAAGACATAGAACTTCATGATATAGATTTGACCAAGGCATTACAAGCTCAAGTATTTATCCTTACTAGGCAAATAAATTTAATGACCTATAATATGGTTTCCCCTTCTTTCTTGCAGGTGGTATGCGAATTGTGTGGGGAGATTAGTTATAGAAGCATAACATGCCAAATGAGGAATTTCAATCACCAACTCAACAATCCTTACTATAATGCATACAATCTTGGTTGGCAAAACCACTCTAATTTTTTTGGCCTAATAACAATTATTTAAACCCTAATCTTCAACTTTCCCTTATTTTTCATCAATCGCCAATCTATCAACCCTAAGGGAGGAGTCTAACCTAAAAAGCCTATTAGAGAAATTCATCACCAAAATTAAAGCTAGGTTAGGAAAACTAAGAATATAAAATAAGAAGATTAAATGCACAACCAAGAAACTATTCTTCCTGTTTCTATCACCTTGAGATTCAAATGGGACAAATTGAAAATGGTTTAAACTTTGATCTTATGGGACCATACCTAGCACCACCGAGCCTATTCCTTTGGAGTAAGTCAAGGATATTACATTAAAAAGCAATGAGAAGATTAATTCAAGGGTAAAAAAGAGGAAGGAACCAAGAATTAAGAAGACAATGATAAAAAGCTAAACAAGAAAGACAACCCAAAGGAGGAAATTGATCCTTATATGCCTCTTATATCTTTTTCCTTCAAGATTAAAGAAGCATAAAGAGAACAAAGAGCTCATCAAGAAAGGTAAACCGTAAGGAAAGCCATCAATGGTGGAGGAGATGATTGAGAATTAATAGAAAAGAAAAGCATAAGCATCAAGTTTGTCAACGAAAAAGAGGAAATTTTGAGCTTGAACAATCCAAACTTGTAAGAGATGAAAAGGTTTTTATTGTCAAGGAATGCAAGGTAAGTATTCTTTCCCTTTGAAATTCATGATACTAAGCCATCTACACTCTTCCTTATTGATGGATTGAATTATGATGAGGTAACAAAGATACCTCCTTATCTTTTACATTCCTATGAATTAGAGCTAAACTCATTGTCTTATCTATATGATCATGCATATTTTGGGGAACAAAATACCTCATATGTTCTAATCTTTAATGACTTACACTAAGAATAAGAAAAAATGTCTAGAAAAAGAAAGAAGTATTTAGAATGGGTAATCATTGATTTGAGGGGTTTGAGTCCAATGAATTGCATGCATCCGAAATTAATGAAGGACAATCACAAGCCCAAGGTGAAACTTAAGTGAAAACTCTTAAGGGTCAAGATAATGACATTAAATTAACATGTTTCTTTTCTTTTCAATGTTGTTATATATCTTTTCCGTTTATGTTTAATGTTTTTAGCTTTTGATTAAATACTTGTCTTAATTGCAAATTTTATTTATTTTGCCTCCATTAAGGTAATCCTTCTTTATCCCTCTTCTCTTTTTTGCATTCATTACATCATTAAGGATAATGATGAATTTAAGTTTAGGGGAATTAAGGGATTTCATATGCTAAATATATTATTTGAATGATGAAATTTAATCATTTAAATTATTAAAGAATGGTTTTCATGGTCTAAAGGTGAATAATTTATGAAGTATTTGATAATCACTTATTTGAATCAATTGAGTTAAATTTGATTATGATAGTAGCCCAATCTTAATTAATATGTTGAACTTATAGTTAATTATCATAATAAAACAATTTGACCGCGCTTGGTGAAATATGGATTTTGAAATTGAAATTGATAATTATACATGACTTAGGTGAGTGGACACATCTACACATTTTAGAACTTGCTAAACTATCTTTTGAGGTGAAATCCTAGAGTTAGCAATCTTAGGGAGATGATAGGGCATTCTTTGGTTGCCCAATTTTTCCTCATCCATACCTTGATTTACATTAACTCTTATCACCCATTTTAAGCCTTATAAAAATACTCCTTATAGAGTATTGATAGTCTTTCCTTCTTTAATCCATAACCCTCATTAGAACCATATAATCTAAATGGTCTTTTACCTCCTCTATTAAGAGAATAAAGTTAGAATATGGTTACATAATGATGTGTTGTATGTTAGGTCATTCATGTGCATATGTATGTATTTGAAGAATTTCCAAAAAATAAAATAAAAGGCTCATTTATTAGTATATTTTACACCATAAATATCAATTTAAGTTAAGAGGTGGCAAATTGGTATTTTGATATTTCGCTTACATGTATATCATTCATTCTTGTCATTAAAAAAAAAAGAGAAAAAAATCAAAAGAAAAAAATGAGAAAAAGAAAAAAAAATCATCATGAATGAAAAGAAAGATTATGAGAACAGAATAAAAAGAAAGAGCAAAATATAAGAAAAAGAAAGAAAGGAAAGATCCTGCCACCAAAGGGAAAAACGAAAAAGGTAGCATGGATGCTTTGTAAATAATGATTATAGTCACTGCACGTAAGGTGTTTCATCATGCTTCACATTATTAGTATGACTCATATCTTAACAAAATTCTATGATCTTTGGACTTGACCACTTTTTGACAGCCTTAACCCTAGCCTAACATTACAAGTTTAAGAGACTTTATGATTCTTAGGTTCTTAAGAACTACATTAGTGGAAAAGGGTGGGATAGTCTTGGTTATGGTCTTATGTGACTTATAAGAAGTCAAAGTTGAATCTTGTTTAGGTTATATGTGATTAGAAGTTAAAATTTAGAATGAAATATGTTGCTAAGTCATACATACACACACACACACACTATTGTGTTAATTGGTTGTAAATAAAGTATGTTAGTTGGGAACTTGTTATTCTTGTAAGTTTATTTTCTTAGTCGAAGAAAATTTTGGTTATCACTAAGATAAACCCCTCCTAAAGACCTTGTAACCTATTCTTGATCATTTGAATTATTGAATTTCACATAAGATTAGTTCTTAATTGAGGACAAATAAGAAGTTAAGTTTGGGAGAATTTGTTTGATGCATAACTTACATATATTTCATAACAATCCCTTTTAAATATTAATGTATTATGTTAATTTTGCATGTGGAAATGATTATAGAAAGTGTTGGACTAGGTTAGTCAAACCTAAGTCAAAGGCCACTTTTGATCTTGACAATGAAGATTGATAGGTACTAATATCTTGTTTAAGTGTTGTTTTTACAGTTTTTAAGTTAGGTTTGCATTGAAAGTTGGATGGAAGTCTAAATCTCTAGCATTGAGTAAGGCATCCAAATTCATGATCAAGAACTTTTAAATTGTGATCGCCACCTTGCAACAAGGATGGATGAACTTAGATAAGATGAATTCGCAGAGCAAATCATAACTGTGATCTAGCCACAGAAGACTTGAATATCATACATAAAGATTCGCAGTGGTGTTCGCATTTTAAATCGTAATCATAAATTTTGTAGCTGAATGGAGGGAACCAAGTCTTCAAGCATAACATGTCAAGTGTTCAAGATGACCACTGGGATATCAAAATTCGTGAGGGTAAAATCTGTCTGGACCGTGGCCCATGAAAGTGATTTCTCCTCACTAAACAATAGGATTCGTAGTCCCTATCGCGTCTAAGAAGGATCTTAATCACAACCGCGACTTTTGGTTAGTTAGACAAATGGAACGGTTATATTTCTTAGAATGCACATAGCAACATGCCACGTGGACTAGCCGTTAGATACAAAACAAGGTTCTCTACTGTGATTTTGGTCTTCCTAATGTAAATTGGAAATTTGCAACTGTGAAATACCAGTAAAGACTGTAAAATCAGTCTGACAGAAATTTAATACAAAATTTGCCTAGTTCACCTTAGAGATTTAGGCATTGTTTGTTAGTAACATCTCTTTAGTGGTTGTTGCCTATAAATTCTTTACCAAACATATATGAATGCAAGAGAATTTCATTGATTATAGCCAAACTCTTGCAAATTTACTTTACAACTTCTTATTTTTTGTATGTGAGGTATTGTTATTGGGTGTAAGCATTAAACACCATTTTGATTGGGTTTAAGAGTTAGTCTAGCTGTCAAAACTCTTGTAATAGGTTAAAGTGTGAGCCTTTATAAAACACTTGAGTGAGGTTTTTATGTGATCGTGAAATACAAATTGTAGGACTATGTGTGAGCCATTAAAACACATTGTACAAGTTTGGTGTGAACTGGAAAACACCATATTGAGTTAGTGAAACACCTAATTGTGAAGAATTGGAGAGTGAACGTAGGGTTTGTTAACACCCGAACCACTATAAATATTGTGTTTTCTTTCTTTCTACCTCTCTTACAATCTCCAAGCACTTTATCTTTCCTCTAAATTTTTTAGATTCCTACCAATTTAACCCTCTTCTTGGTGCTCAAGGGCCAACAGAAAGTATATTTATGTTTTGTAGCTTTAAAAAGGAGATAAATGGCCAAAAGGCAAGAAAGAAGCCATCATAGTTTGATATTTTCAATTCTTAAGCATCGCTCAATGTTTTATGTATAACACACATATTTGCATAGACACAGACAGACACACACACACACACAAAAACACATGCATGTATATACATATATATATGCATACATATGTGTGTGTGCATATGTGTTTATGTATACATACAAGCAAAAGTTTTGCTTGTGAGTTGCCTCAATTAAATTGTCCAAATTTAGTTAAATTTATGAGCTTCCTTTTAGATTTCGTTGATTGTGTTCATCCTTAAATATCTATTGAAAGTTGTTTTTAAATATTTTTTACTGAGTAACACACCTAACTCCCATTGCAAGATGGACAATGATCATTAGAAGCAATGATAGATTATTGTAGTGAGTTGAGAAAGGATCCACAATCATTACAGTATACCAACAATCCTTAACACTAGTGTTAATAGAATTATGTTGTTAAAGGAGCAAAATGGAATTAATCCAATTAATAAGGGAGTAAAGTAGAATTATTCTAGCTAGACGTTATGTGTAATGATCGTTGATGAACTTGAAATGTCCATTAACTGGAGCTGTGGTCAAATTCCACAAGTGTTATAAATAGAGTTGTTGCACTTTATTTTTGAACTTATTTTTAAAATCTCTTTCAAGCATTTCATTTACAAATTTCATCTCTTATTTTTTACAAATCAACCTTAGAAAATCATTAAGATCTCTTATAAACTCTCTCTAATCTTTAAATGCAAAATTAGTGACCCTCCCAAAATTCCATTTACCAAGCGATATAAGAAGACTAATATAAAGAACTCACAGTTATACTTAGGCTCAAGGTTAGAGGAGAATTTGGCCTTCCTACTAGATGCCAAAAGGGAAAGACTATTGAACCATGCTTTTATGCTCCTTCTACCTTTAATAAACCAAGAACTAGAAGCAAAGGAAAAGGAAAAGCCAAGGTACACTATGAACATAAAACAAAGCACACTGTAAAAGAGACTTAACAAGTAAGTGCTTCGAGAATTCTTTTCAAAACTAATAAAGATATTGGTTAGGAAAAAAGATTGCCAAATGTAGAATAAGTGGTGAAAAGTTTACTGACTAGAATGACCTTAAAAGATAAAAGTTGCCCGTGAAAGTTGAAGAACTGATGCAAGGGATCGACTATAATTTTTTTCTTAAGAATAAAATATGCATCTTATTTTTAGTTAACTGTAGAGTTTGTAGACACCTTAAAGATGCTAAATGATGATTATGACAAGATATAGACACCAGCCTCTATCAAGTTTAGGTTATTTAAGAAGCGATATAAGAAGTGCCCCAAGGATTTGGTGAATTGCCAATAGGCCACGACTAAATGATACTCACAATAATCGCTCACTTTTAAGATTAAACTTAATAAATTTTAGAAATCAATCACAAACGAAACTTCTAACTATAATAGTAATAATATTAAAACATCCAAGTCTAAGAGTCACGCATTAAGGATTGCCCATCATTTCATAGTTTGGAACATAAATGGTAAGGGTAAATCTAATGAAAATTGCACCATCTGAGACCACTTTTTTTTTTATGGTGCATGGTCAGCGAGAAAAAGTTTGACACCCTTAGATGTTGACAAAAAGATTAAAATAGTGGGCAAATAAAACAAATGCATTTGTGATGGCTCACTGCACCATAAGAATGGTTAACTTTCCTAAAGTTATTCCTAAAATATAAGAGAAGATGAAAGATAAGGATATTAATCTCCAGCTAATACCATAAATGAGTTAATTAATGAGAAAATGTTTTTAAGCATGGGATCCTTAATAGGAGAGACAATGGCCTCATTGTCCTCACTAATGAAGCAAAGATTGTGGCTAAGGAGGAACATAAGAACATAAAAGATGTGGCTAGAGTAGATGTGAAGGCAATGATAAGAATATGGAGTTTAAGTCAACCTCCTCCATAAACTAGCTCTTCCTCTTCTACATTGAAGGGAAAAGTACTTCAACAGCTAACTTTATTAAATACTACAATGGAAAGGTGGAAAATAAAGTCACCTCCCTATAAGTTGAGGTCAATAGGCTCAAGGTCTAAGCCTGTGATGTAAATAAGACCTTGAATTGGAGAGTAAAAGGTTTAAACCTTCATTTTGGAATTGATTCTAAGGAAGAATAATAACAACAGTAGTAGTAGTAGCCACAGAATAAGACTAATACTAATCCTCACTCGTCTTATACCTCATCTCCCATTTCTAATCTAAACCCCTTAACTACTGTTCCTTATCCCAAATTATTTCTTTTAAATTGATGGAACACGGGCTACATATGGTACTTACAATATTTCTTTTAAGCTGATGGAACATAGACTACATGTGATAGTTGTAATATCTTCTTTACTTAATAGAATTTTTGTATCTTTATATAATTCTCTCTATGATTATCTATTCATATGCCTTTCATCAATGCTTATGTCTTTGTTATACTATTTGTTAATGACAAAAGAATGAGAAAGGGAAATGAAAAATGGAAACAAAAAATAGAAATAGTAAAAGAATGAGAGATATAAAATGAGACATTAGATAATATATTGAACTGATAAATAAGAATAACTATTGATAAAGGGGAAAACATTGATACTTAACATACCTAGCAAGTATAAGTTGGAAGATTAAATATTGCAAAAGAAAATAGTAAAGTTAAGTAAGACTAAGAGGGTATTATCTATGGGTGTTTATCATCATTAAAAAATGGGAGAATGTTGAACTTTTAAAGCTCTAGATTCTTATTTTAATAATTACAAATAAGTTTTAACCTAACACTTATGCAAGTTCTTCAACTTTGATCTTATAAGTCCCTCAACTCATCATTTCATAAAAAGGTTTAAAGTGTTCCAAACTCAAGTTGATGTAGAAGGCGAGTGATCAAATAATTGGAAGATAAAACACTTTCAACCATAGTGGAAGTAGTCCTAATGGTTGTTGCGAGCAACATCCATTAAAGCATGCTAATGACCAGTGTTAAAATACTTTAAAAAAAATATAAAAATCTAGCAAGAATTTCTAAAATTCCTAATAACCATAGAGATGTGCACCAATAAGCATTAAAGATAGCCAACAAGTGTTGGAGCTTCATAATGATATAAGGAAAATTTTTGTAGAACTAGCTAAAATTTTTTTTAAGTACTAACGGGATGTGGACCACTAAGACAATGAGCATTAAGCATAATCGAAAGGGGCATTGACACTTCTAATGATAGTTGGAATAACTTAACATAAGTTTTAAACTTTTTGGATAACCCAACAATTATGGAAGATCTTACTAATGCCCATTAAACAAACCCAACAAGTGTAGACTAGAACTAATGGCCATTGAAAATAACCATTACATGAGGAAAGAGAAGACAATTACATGGAAAACTATTATATAAAACTGTTATATAACTAGTACTAAGCATTAACAAAAAAGTTAGTCTGCAGCCAACGGTCATGAATGTTATAGCAATAGGCATTGACAAGGTTCAACGACCATTGAATTCTGCCAATGAGCATTGGTCAGGCATAATTGCTATATTGATACTATAATAGCACTCTATTATTAGTTTTACTTTTCTTTATATAAAAGGAATTGGAGACATGAAACTAAAAAAAAAAAGTGTTCTAAGTGATTGTGCAATGTTGTTATGTTATTTTCAAGTTAAAAGAATGATCTAAAGCTTCACAGAATGTTGCCTTTGAATTAAGCTTGCTCAGGAGCTTACATGAGATCTTCAAAACAAAGGAATAAGTTTAAGCTTTTAAAGGCATTACAACAACTCTACCCTTTCAAGCTCATTATGAATATTAAATAGTAATTGCTTGAGTGTGAATCTTTCTATAATTTTTTTAAACTAGTGTGAGGATACTCCTTAGGCAGAATTCAACCTTTAAATCATAACTCTTGTGAAAAAGTCTAAGGTAATACCTATAATCTATCTTGAAAAGGGCTTAAGTAGTGCCTAGAAATTACTTGTCTAGACTTTTAGATGGTACCCGAAAATCCATCTTGGGTAGGCTCAAGTGTTGTGTAACACCCTTATCCTCACTACACATGCATATGATGTAGGCACATGCATAATAGGTGTATTGGTGTAATCATCCATTATTAAATATATAAATTGCATATTCTTGATGTACCTTAGGATTATTGACATTCGCATATTCATGATTAGTCATAGGTTGATTTAAGTAAGGAAATCATAAAGCTATATATTATAAGAGTTTATAATATGTAAAAGGATAAGCCTTAGGTGACCTAAGACATAATTAGCACAAGCATAAGTGATTAGAAAATAAAAAATGATAGAACTTATATAAAGAAAAATGCAAATGATCAAATAGTATATATTAGAAAAAAAGAAGTGTTAATTAGGAGTAGGAGGAAAAGACACCTTGCATGACAAAACAAGCCATTTTCTATAATTAAAAAAGAAAGAAAGAAAGACTCTTTCAACTTATAATCTTCACAACTAAAATAAGAGAGAAGAGGAGGAGATGAAGTATGGGTTAGAGATATGTTTTTAAAGAGAAAAAAAAATGGAAGCATGGATGAAGGAATTAGAAGAGCTAAGTGAAATGGTGAATCTAATCAACTGGAGATTTGGGAGGATTGAGGTAAATGGAAACAAATTCTAATTTTATGTTCTTTATATATACCTCTTCTAATTGTCATATAAGATATGAGAAACGAAGGCAAAGTAGACTTGTTGAAATTTAAGTTAAAATTGTCAAACTACTATGTTATACTCTATTTTTAGGGCAGAATATTGCACTGCTGATTTTGTGGACTTAGAGATTAAATTAGAAAAAAAAAAAACGTGAAACTTGCAAAGTAGGGCCTTATAAAGTCTCCAATGAAAGAATTTTGCATTTGGAACAAAGATGAAGGAGTTATGGTAGAATTAGTGGGACTGGTCTGAGTGTGATAACAACCCAAAAATTTCTAGTTAGATTTAGAGATCTTAGAAATAGAATTAGAAAAGTATAAAACATGAAAAATGATCCTTAATATGTGCAGTGAGTTTCCCTAAAAAACTTCTTCAATTGGATGAGAATTGAATGAGTTATATTAAAAACAACAAGGCTGACCATGTTTTCACCACTACATCTTTTAAGATGAATTTAAAAATTGACCATGGTTTATGGGATGATTATTTAGAGCTAAATTCTAGATATGTTTGAATATTATGTATCTAGTTTAAAATAGAAAGAAAAAGAATCACATCATTTGAATGAGTATAATGAAAATTATGACAAAATTACCAAAGTTGGTTCAAATTTTTAAAAAATAAAAAGCAAGAAGCATGAACATATGCATTATAGTATATTGGAACATGTTATAATTATGTAATATAAATTAAGTATAGGCTAAGAACAACGTAGAGATAGGCAAGGAGGAGATCAAGCTTAAACTAGAAATCAAAAGCTTTAAGGAGGTAAGTATAATCTTGTCTTGTAATTAAATTATTAATGCATGATTGAGTTTGATTTGTGAAAGTGAATGATGAAATGAGTTTATTACATTATATCTACCTACCATATGTTTGATTCTTGAGAGTGTACCTATTTTTTGAACAAATCTTTGGTTGAAAAAAGGTGGATTTATGAGTTAAGGTGTATTGTTAAGTGTGAAAACTAATATGTAAGCAAAGAATTCATATGTTTAAATTGTGTGATGATTTGGTTTGACAATGAAACACAGGTAGATGAGGAAATATTATTTAAATGTTCATAAGCATATGAGTGAGTCTAAGAAAGGAGTTGTGATCTCGACAGGTGATGCAATTACAAGATTTTAAGACCTAATAAGGTATCACATGTGAAAATTCAATGGATATGATCTTCATGATCATATATTACATAAGAATAGTTGGCCAAAAAAATTTCATAGGAAATAAATATATTCATAGGAAACTCGGGGCTTTAATTTGTCTCGAAGGATCACAACACAATAAAAAGATAATTGCATTTTCATGTTCATATGATGGATGAACTTGTTTTGTATAATATGTAGTTTGAATATATTTATATATACATAGATGCTCATTTACAAGTTTGATTATACTTACTGAGTTATAACTCAATAGATTCCATCTAAAATTCTCACACTTAAAGTAGGAACACAAGAAGCCTCAACAGAGATTTTGGGTTCTCCATGGAGCGCAGGTCAACAGTCACTCTTCTTGTTCTCTCCTTGGCTCACTTTTGCATATTTTGCTCAAGATATGTTTTGCTAGGTTGTTATGGCACATACATTTGTAAATCAAATTTCATATGCAGTGTGGACATGACAAATGTTGATATACTTGTGTAAATATATGTTATGTGCATATGCTTGTGATGTATTATCATGTTTGATGCATGCTTAACATGGAGATTCGTAGGAATAAAGGATAGGTGTTACATGTGTATGTGTAAATTCACTTTCAAAAGGTTATTAATAAGCTATCAAGTTAGACGTAGGCTTGGTTTAAGCTGCACTTCTATAAATCTTAGTGTCTTTATGGATTGATTCCTTCTCCAACTCTTTAAAAAAGTTTTAAACTTACCATTATCGTATTCAACTCCCTCATTCTAAAGCATCTTATAAGAAGAAACTACTATCTAACTAAACCATTCAAACACCATTAACCATGAAGTAACATATATGAAACGTATGAATGAAATTTCTTTAACAAATGTGGCTTAGGTTCATGGTAAAAATGTTCAAAATAACATCGACAGTGTTACATAATAAACATGAGTTTAGTTTAGAAATTTTCTATGATCAACTAAATAATGATAACTATATAAAACTTTCATGAAAGATATTTATGAAAAAAAGTAGAATATCAAAGTAAGTTTTATGCAAAGACTTATAATAGCTTGATTGAATAGTACTCTGTTTGCCCTAAAAATCATAAATTGAAAGTTACAAGATTTTTTTAAATTAATATTGAATGATCTAGAAGATGAGACTTATATGATTATAATGCTAACATTATCTAGTTTCAAATACCAAAGAGTCTTGTTTTTATTATATATCATATAATGAGAATTTTTTTTTTTTTTTTTTTGAAGACAACATACCCAACTAACTACATTGTCAGCTTTGCATTAATGGAGTTTCAACATTCATATTTGAACATTTTGTAAGGGTAAACAGTTAACTCTTCTATATATATATATATATATATATATATATAT